>PITA01012857.1:0-59930 GCA_004023965.1 Spilogale gracilis
CGACTGCCTTCGGCTCAGGTCATGATCCCGGAGACCCGGGATCGAGCCCCACATCGGGCTCCCTGCTCGGCGGGAGGCCTGCTTCTCCCTCTCTCACTCCCTCTGCTTGTGTTCCCTCTCTGGCTGTGTTTCTCTCTGTCAAATAAATAAAATCTTAAAAAAAAAAAAAAAAAAAAAAAAAAAAAAAAAAAAAAAAAAAAAAAAAAAAAAAAAAAAAAAAAAGCTCTGTCTTTAAAAAAAAAAAAAAAAAAAACAAAATTCACCACTGGATCTACAAGTACATTTGAGTTTATTAGCATATTCATGGAAAGTCCTATGCTAATATGAAATCGTCAAGAAACTAAAACTCTAATTCCAAAATTAAAGTGATTAAATCCTTATTTTTCATATGTGGCAGAATTCTTAAGTTTGCATTTAGATGTGAAACTTGTAAGAACAGATCTAAGTGTTACTAAAAAAGACCCTTAATAATTCTGTTTTGGTAGTCCTCCTTTATCCTTTTGGTATCTGTGGGTAAAGATCACTTTAAGAGTTCTATAATTTAACATTAAAAACATAATCAGTATCTCTGGAAACAATCGGTTAGCTAGGTATGTGACTGACCATTTAGACAAGCAAAATACAGTTTTTTTTCTTTTCCCTATAATTACCTAACAAAGCTTATTCTTCAAATCCAAGACTTTCCATCTTAATCTTTTCAAGAAGGAACAATTAAGAAACTGACCTCTCTGGAAGTTACCAAATGCCCCATACATCTCGTGTATTGTTTTAACACTATGTGGCTGAAGTTGACTACAACTCCCAAAATACACTGGTAAGAAGTGACAGACAAGAACTGAACTAAAAACCTCAGGAAATACATCATGCATTTTTCTTAAAAAGGTAATTCTCAGTCAAGTTAAATCTCATCTGCTAATTTATCTCGTTAAAAACTAAAATCCTACCCAAGATATTATTTCAAATATTGGTCATATTCTAAAAGTCAAATCTATAAAAGGATTCACTAATAATTTATTGGCACATTACCTTCATTTTTTAAAATATTTTATTTATTTATTTGATAGAGAGAAACAGCCAGAGAGGGAACACAGGCAGGGGGAGTGAGAGAGGGAGAAGCAGGCTTCCGGCGCAGCAGGGAGCCCAATGCGGGGCTGGATCCTGGGTCTCCGGGATCATGACCTGAGCCCAAGGCAGTTACTTAACCAACTGAGCCACCCAGGCGCCCCACATTACCTTCATTTTTAACATTTCTAGTTGCTAGTTTTAAGAGGCTCTGTTTTCAGACAAAGGAAAGGATTTTTGGTAATGTATTTACAACATCATTCATTGTAATAAAAAGAAAATGCTAGATACAAGAATACTGAAGTCAGACTATATGCAACAAAGTTTTGAAAGAGGGGAAAGAGGGTCAGTCAAATAAATGAAGCCTAAGTACTGGATGGTGATGTGTTTGCCTATTTAAAATACTTCACTGTCATATACCTAATACCTTATGCTCTCTTCATGTAACAGAATACGATTATAGAATTGACTACACTGACTTGGATCTATGATAATTCAAACTACATTCCTCAAGCCATGGAAAAACTACATACAAATAAGCCCTAGCAACAGTACTGAAAAAGCTCTTCAGGAACAGTATGGGTAGCATGGATCATGCAAATATACATAAAGTGAATCCAAAATCTCATATTTCAACCTCCTACATCAGTATTTTTCTCCAACCACTGCTGGTAAGAAGTCAAGCAGAATTTCACCTCCTAGCCCTAATACCCCTCATTCTAAGGTGAAAGTAATAATAATAAAACTGTCAAAAACAGCTGGAAAGAAGCAGCTGAGCAAACTACAAAGATGACAGCCCCTAAACAACTAAGTAGGTAAACAAAACAATGAACTGATTTATCAGTGTGGGGAGGTTATCCTAATCTAATACAGATGAAAATGATGGTTTGGTTAGGTAACTTCCCATCCTGCCTTCCCTGCACACAAGGAACTTAATAGGTATTTGTTAAATACCGTGTACAAGGATCTGGAAAATATTCCTAACAGTTAAAAATGAATGTTTATCAAACAGACTTCTCACTTAACAAACCAATAAGCACTCACTCTAAGCATATGCTAGAAAAGCTAGGGGGAAAGGGAAAAGGGGGGGCACGGCGGGGGTCGAGAGGGTTGAACCAAAATAAATATGAAGCACAGTCCCCACTCTTCAAGGGTCTCTCAATTCGTCAGAGTACAAGAGTACGCAAGAGAAAAGAGTCAAAGACCAATTAATTGCTAACCTGAGTGGTACGGACTTTAAAAGCAAGAGTTGTCCAGAGAACTTTAAATATCTAAAGATTGGAATAATAATATTACTTTTAATAGCTATCACTTGAGCACTTACTATAAGCCAAGTGCTTTACAGGCATTATTTAGTCTTCTCAACAATCCTTTGAGTAGAGTACTTATTAATCCCAATTTACTCAAGGGGAACCGGTCGAAGTGGTTAAGGAACTTACCCAAGGTCACTCAGCTAGTTAAGTGGCTAAGACCGCCGCTTACCCAGGAAACACAATTCTAGAGCTCAGAGAGTTAAGACTTCGTAAAGCAGTGCGAGTACGTGCGTGCGCGCGCAACGGGGGGGGGGGATCGGGCGCGGGGAGCAGGAGGAGGCCACACGGGCTGGCAACATGACACGCGCAAGATCGGGCAACGCATTCCCCGGGTTTCGTTCGAAGTAACGAAGTTCCCAAGATTCGTTATCTTTCGCACCAGCAACCGTAAACTGACTGGGGGGCGGGGGCGGGAGAAGCCGACGGCCGCAAAAATGGCTAACGAGAGTTAATCTCATACAATGTTGAGCTTTAACTAATAAAGCGATTCCGAGAAAGAAATTAGAAATAAGTTGTTTTTGAATCTGGGGTTTTACTGCTTAAACGATTTCTGTCGTTCCGAGAGAGCGCGAACTGAAATTTTGGGCGAGGGAACTGCGGGTATGGCAAATTACTGTTTTCTGTATTAACCGGGAGGAAAAAAACAAGTTTTATGACTAAAGAAACGCGTTATTCCAGGTACTCGAGAACCTTGGAGAGTTGCCAAAATTAGTTGCAGTCCCAGGACAAAATGGGGTTTAGGAAACATTTAAGGACGAAAGTTGAATCAAACCCGAAATGGCTCTAAAGTGAAAAGACGGAGCAAAGAAATGCCGGTAGGTCTTGGGGGAAAGCGGCAATCCCAGCTACACTTCTCCCACGGCCAGCGGCGCCGTGCGAGGCCGGGACAACCTGAAAGACCGTTCCCCGGGAGAAAAAGAGGTGCCAAAAGGGGCTCTTCGCGACGCCCCGGGCATCGCGGCAGCGGACGGAGAGGAGGGGAGGGAGTCGGGACGGTTCGCCCTCCTCGGACTTCGGGCAAAGGAGGCGTCGGGCTTCAAACTGCAGAGTCGAACGGATGCAGAGTGAAGAAATGGGACAGAGAGATGGAAAGTACGAAACCCCCACCACCACCATCACACCGGCGCGGCCCCGTATAGAGAAAGGAGCCAAGTGAGCTCAAGCGAAGAGGCGGACAAAAAGAGACGGAGGAGCAGGAGCGCGGGGACCTGCAGGGGGCGAAACGGGAGTTCTGCTAAGAGACTAAAGGAAGACGGCCTACGGTAGGCAACGGGGATTTCAGAGAAACCAGAGAAGGAAGGAGGTCGGCGATGGTTACCAGCACCTCTCCTCCCCGAGTTCGAAACTCCTAGCCAACCCTCCACACCCGCCGCCCGGATGGGGGAGGGGGCACATCTCGCCCCCACAACCTCTCCCCACGTGGGAGAACACGGCTGACGCCCGGACCCAGCCCGGCCGTGCGCCCGCCTCCACCCCGGACACTCACAATTCGCCTCTCCCTGATTTCTCCCAGTTCTTTATCCACTCTACGGGAACCACCACAGTTGCGGCCGCCATCTTCCCCTCACTAGTAGCAGAGGCCCGGATGTGTAGCACGCGAGCGAGGGGTCAAAGGGGAGCACCGCCCACGGGGAATGCCGGGAGCTGCGAGTTCGTTTTTCGATTTCCCGCCCCACTTGCCTCCCCACCCGCGGCAACCCGAGGCCTTGTCTCCAACCAGGTGGCTGAGACCCATGGGTTTTTTTGCAGAGTGACTACGCCGGCCGCGCCCTCTACAACTCTTGCCCTAGCTTCCCTTTTAGAACAGGAAAAATGCCATCCTCTCGGCGACTCCTAGCCCTTATCTTCTTCCGTAGTATCTACTCCAGACCACTAATTCAAACATGTACTTTTCAAGCCCCTAGTATGTGCTAGGCAGTAGGGACAGAGAAGCAATAAGCCATTGTGCCTACCCTCAACAAGCTCACAGTCTGTTGGAAAGAAAAATATAAGCAGATCAATCACAATATACCCTACTAACTGCTGAGATAAAAGAAATTATTCAGGAAAGAAGCAGCCATTTACTATGTGCTAGACATGCTAATAGAGAAATTGACCCTTGGAAACACTTGCCGCCACCAGTGCTGACACCCTACTGTAATCGGCCTCTGTCTCTGTAACCTTCGACAAAACTAGGGGGCGCAATTACCATAAGAAAACAACTTGTTTACATTACAGAGTCTCAAAGCATCTCCCGACAGGATACTAAGATTTCAAAGGCGAAATAAAAACTATAGTGGGAAAACATGGCAGACACCGTACTAATTACAATGAAAATCAGCACGCCCCGAAATGGACATCATGTGCTTCCTGATAAGGTGCTAAGAAAAACACAAACCAATTTAGTAGCGTTCATGACACCAAAATTCGCATAACCTGAATTTAATCATGAGGGAACATCAAACAAACCCGTAGAGGGACAGTCTACAAAATTGCTGGCTTGCACTCTTCAAAATCATCAAAGTCACTAAAGACAAAGACATATTGAGGAACTCCTCTGGATTAATAGAAACAGACATGACAACTGATCCCCAGCCAGAAAAAGAACATTTTTCTCTTACCAAAAAGGGTATTACTGGGACAGCTGACAGAATTTGAATAGCTATAGATTGATAATACTGTATTTCTGTAGATTCCTTGATTTTTATACTATGGTTTATGTGAAAGTCCTTGTTTAAGAAAATAACTGGTTGGAGGGGTGCCTGGGTGGCTCAGATGGTTGAGCTAGGGTCATGATCTCCAGGTCCTGGGATCCAGCCCCAAGTCCGGCTCCCAGCTGAGGAGCGGGCATAAGGCTTCTCTCTCTTCCTCTGCCTCTCCCTCTGCTTGTGCTCTCTCTCTCTCCCTCTCTGTCTCTGTATCTCTCTCAAATGACTAAATATAATCTTAAAAAAGAAAGTACTCGCTGGAGTATTTAGAGATAATGGGGCATTATGTTGCAACTTACTCTAAAGTATCTCAGAAGAAAACCATAGGATGATTAAGCAAATGTAAAATATTAACATTTTAGGAGTCTAAGTGAAGGACGTGTGATGATTCTCTGTTCTATTTGTGCAACTTTTCAAAACAAAGAAGTTTTAAAAATAAGTGGCAGGAAATTTTAGAAAATTTAAGTAAACCAAGGAAAGAAATCCTACCACACAGATATTTAAGTATGAACTTTAGAACTAGTATCTTCTAAATTTGTCAATTTTCAACAAATGCACCAGGTTCATTTGCACTGAAAAGCTGTTGGAGGGAAAGGCTGTATTCAGAAAAAGTTCTGGGGAAATACTACATTGTGCATGATGGTTTTTCATCAGCTATATCTAGTCTTCTAATGTCCTGTCTGATTTTGAAATCCTAAAGCCACTAATTAGAAAATGCACACCATTTAATTTCAATGACATCGTATAAAAACCCTTTGCCATTCAAGGAGGTTCAGAGATGCAAGTGCCTGCTGATCTTTTCATTTTTCGTTATTATGCATTTTTCAAGTGTCAACAAAAAGGTATAGTGAATCCTTGCTGTACCATCATCCTCCCCTAAAGAAAAGTGAAATTATTGTTATAGGATGGCTTCTGTGATACAAGAAACACTATTCTGCTGCTTATGTATACTTCACTGTGTAACAGATAGCAGTGGACACTATCCACATTTGAATCCAGATTATTCTCTGCAGAGGACAGGGAGGATCCTGTGTATTGTAGAACCACCCCCCCTCAAACACAAGTTCTTTTTTTTTTTAAGATTTTATTTATTTGGCAGAAAGAAACACAGCGAGAGAAGGAACACAAGCAGAGGGAGTGAGAGGGAGAAGCAGGCTTCCCGCCAAGCAGGGAGCCCGATATGGGACTCGATCCCTGGTCTCCGGGATCATGACCTGAGCAGAAGGCAGTCGCTTAACCAACTGAGCCACCCAGGCGCCGCAAACACAAGTTCTTACAACAGTCTCTCCAGACATTGCAAAATGTCTCCTGCAGTGCTAAATAACCCCCTGTTGAGAGCCACTGACAATATTCTGCTGTATTGTAGTTTACCTTGCCACTTTATCACAGTGATTTCTCCTTCCAAAAACTGAACTGTGTGCAGTATGCATACTACTCAGTATGCCACAAATGTGGTATGACTTGACTGCAGTGATGGCCTTTGAAGCTTTGATTTTCCCTTCTTCCAGAGCCTGCAGAACTATTTTTACACGTTATGATGACTCCTTTAGGAATTCCTCGGAACTAATTGGCTTTTTGCTGTATAAGATTGCAAAGCTATCATATCTTTTGCATCTTTGCTGGTGGTTTGCCTGTTCTTTGCTATCAGAGTCTGGTATTATCTCAGCAGCTGAGAGTACTTTTCTCCGGAGATCTCACTGGCTCTGGGGTACCAATGGACTAGGCAGGGACTGAGGTCTGTGGTGAAGGCTCGGGATTGGGTAGTTTCAATGTTGACAGTCGGATGCACAGAGTGATAATTTAATTTTAGGTTACTGCAAGGTCAAGAAAAACAAGAAAAAGTAAATAAAATAATCGAAGAATGAATGCAAAAGCTGTACCCTTTGTAGAATTGTGCCCTAGAATGCTGAATATTGGTAGTGGATTTCTATAACTAAAGACTTAATTATGTTAAATATGCATATTAAGGGCGCCTGAGTGGCTCAGAGGGTTGAGCCTCTGTCTTCGGCTCAGGTCATGATCTCAGGGTCCTGGGATCCAGGCCCGCATGGGCTCTCTGCTCAGCAGGGAGCCTGCTTCCTCCTCTCTCTCTGCCTGCTTCTCCGCCTATTTGTGGTCTCTCTCTGTCAAATAAATAAATAAAATCTTTAAAATATATATATATACACATATTAAAATTTCTAGGATAACCACTAACATAATAGGTTATTATATCTCTTCCAAACTATCAAAAGGGGGAAAAATTAAGGAAAGAAAGAAAGAAAAATCAACCAATCCAAAAAAGGCAAGAAAGGAGGGAAAACTTTTTGGAAAAGTGGGACAAAGAGAATAGAGGAAGATGGTAGGTTTAAACTTAAATATATCAATAATTGCATAAAATGTAAATGAACCAAATGCTCCAGTTAAAAGTAGAGATTATCAGTCTGGATTTAAAGAAGTCTAGCTATTTTAAGAGACACCCCCAAAACACACATACACAATAAGTTTGAAAGTAAAAATGATGGGAAAAATACACAAGCAAATAGTATGATCAAAAAAAAAATAAGCTGTTATAGCTAAATTAATATCACACAAAACAGACTTTAAGAGAAAGATAATTACTAGATTTAAAGAAGGTTACAATAGCAGCAATGGCCACAATCGCCAAACTGTAGAAAGAGCCAAGGTACCCTTCAACAGACAAATGGATAAAGAAGATCTGGTCCATATATACAATGGAATACTACACCTCCATCAGAAAGGATGAATACCCAACTTTTGTAGCAACATGGACTGGGCTGGAGGAGATTATACTGAGTGAAATAAGCCAAGAAGAGAAAGTCAAGTATCACATGGTTTCACTTACTTGTGGAGCATAAGGAGTAACATGAAGGACAGTAGAAGGAAAGGAAATGTGAATTGGGGTAAATCAGGGAGAGAGATGATACATGAGAGACTTTGAACTCAGAAACAAATTGAGGGTCTTGGAAGGGAGGGGTGGGGGGATGGGTGACCCTGTGGTGGGTACTGAGGGCACGTATGGCATGGAGCACTGGGCGTGGAGCATAAACAATGAATCTTGGAACACTGAAAAAATAAAAATGTAATAAAAAATAATAATAATAGGGGCGCCTGGGTGGCTCAGTTGGTTAAGTGACTGCCTTCGGCTCAGGTCATGATCCCAGAAACCTGGGATCTAGCCCCACATCGGGCTGCCTGCTCAGCAGGAAGCCTGCTTCTCCCTCTCTCACTCCCCCTGCTTGTGTTTCCTCTCTGGCTCTGTTTCTCCCTGTCAAATAAATAAATAAAATCTTTTTTTAAAAAAAATAATAATAATAGGTACAAAAAATAAAATTTATATAAAATATGAAAGAAAGAAAGAAAGAAAGAAAAAAGAAAAAGAAAGAAAATTGGTTACAAGACTCAGTTGGTAGTGCATGGAACTCTTGGTCTTGGAATTGTAGGTTCAAGCCCTATGAAGGGTGTAGAGCTTACTTAAAAATAAAATATTTGAAATTTTTTAAAAATAAAGAAGGTTACAATATATTGATTAAAATTTCAATTCAGGGGTGCCTGGGTGGCTCAGTCATTAAACATCTCCCTTCAGTTCAGGTCGGGATCCTGGGGTCCTGAGATCCATTGATCCCCAGGTAGGCATTCCCTCCCTCTCTGTCTCTCTCTCTCTGTCAAATAAGCAAAATCTTTTTAAAAAATATTCAATTCAACAGAAGAATGTAATAATACTAACCTTGAATGTACTCAACTGCTTTGACTATGTGAAACAAAAATTAACAGAACTACAAGGAGAAATAGACAAATTGACCAACACAGTGAGTTTTTAGTTCATCGCTCTCATAAATTCATAGATGAAGCAGGAAAAAAAATCAGTAAAGATTAAGAAAATTTGGACATCAAATGAACAAGCTTGTTCTAGTAGATATACAAAGAACACTGTACCTAGCAACCGGAAAATAAACATTCTTTACAAGAACACATGAACAAGTTACCATGTACAAATGACTCACTAATCAAAAGCACCAAGCCAAGGGGAAAAGTGGGGGTCAAAATCCATCCCAAGATCCACTTGCTAAACCATGTGCTCAGGTGTGGTACTACATCCATCTGGAAGAAAGAGCCCATTTTCCTAATTCATACAAAAACAATATGTCATCTAGTAATGGTCCAGCACATGAAACATTCCTGAAAGTTAATCATTTATTAGGTTAAAAAAAGTCAACAAATTTCAAAGACTCGGGTTCAAACATTTCACATTTTTTGACCACACTGTAATTAAAGTGGAAATCAATAAGAAGACGATAAAGAAAACATCTATGTTTGGAAATTTTAAAAACATACTTTGAAATCACATATCAAAGAAAAAAAATCATATAATCTCCCTCTCTCAGTCCCTCTGCTTGTGTTCCCTCTCTGGCTGTGTTTCTCTCTGTCAAATAAATAAATAAAATCTTTAAAAAAGAAAAGAAACTAATTTAAAATTGTGGGTTGCAGCCCAAGTCTTATTTAGAAAGAAATTTATGTTGTGAAACCTTTGTATTATTAAAGAAGTAAGGCTGCGGTGCCTGGGTGGCTCTGGTGGTTAAGTGTCTGCCTTCAGCTCAAGTCATGATCCCAGAGTCTTGGGATCAAGCCCTGCATTGGGCTCTCCCTTCTCAGTGGGGAGCCTGCTTCTCCATCTTCCTCGCCCTTTGCCTGCCTTTCCCCTTGCTTGTGTTCACGCACTCTCTCTCTCAAATAAATAAAATTTCTTAAAAAAAATAAAAGCAAGGATGGAAATTAAAAAGCTAATCATTGAATTTAAGAAGTTACAAAAACAATAACAGAGTAAATGAAAGAAAGCAGAAATAAGGATATTTCAAAATAAATATTAAGGGTGCCTGGGTGGCTCAGATGGTTAGGCATTTGCCTTCGGCTCAGGTGATGATCCCAGGGTCCTGGGGTCAAGCTCCCATCAGGCTCCCTGCTCAGCAGGGAGTCTGCTTCTCCCTCTCCCTCTGTCTGCTGCTCCCTCTGCTTATGCTCTCTCTCTGTGTCAAATAAATAAATAAAATCTTAAAAAAATAATATTAATAAAAAAGAAAATGTCCAATGCAAAAGATGAATAAAACCCAAAAGTGTTTGGTTGAAAAGTCTAAGACTAATAAACTTCTCTGGAAAGACTGATTACAAAAATGGGAGAAGTTACATATAAACAAACATTAGGAATTCTATCAGTTGGGTTCGTGACAGGAAACTGATGATATACTCAAAGTGGATAATTAAAGACAGGTTGCTTTTAAGATTTTATTTTTAAGTAATTTCCACACCCAATGTGGGACTCAAACTTACAACCCTGAAATCAAGAGTCACATGTTCTGCAGGCTGAGCTAGCCAGGTGCCCCTAAAGACAGTTTAATGAAGGAACCATGGACAAGGATGTGGGTGGGCAGGATTAAGGGAAATCAACAATGGATGGTGAAGCACCTCAGGGCTAGCAACCCTGGAATTTGTTAGCACCTGTAAGCCTGAAGGGAGAAAGAGAGGGAATGGTTACCAAAAACTAAGGCAATAAGGCAAAACAAAATAAAATAATAAGAAAAGGAACATTCAACAGGAACTGTGGCCTTCTGTAGAGGAATCACTGCCAATTCACATCCCTGCAGCAAGGGAACGTGGGGAATAAATTGCCTGATCTTTCTATCCTTCCACCATCTGATCTCCTGCTGCTAATACCTCCCATTGGCTGATGGCTACTGAGAGCCATAATGCAGGGGATCCAAATACAGTTAATGTGAGTCAGGGAACAGAGCTGGGTGGAGAAGGATGTAAAGTGAACCTTGAAAAGGAAAACAGAAAATTCCCAGCACTAACCATTCCTTTTGTCCCTCCACACCACACCTTGCCCCTCATCCAGATGAAACCCCCATGACCTCAAACAAAATATAGAAATTCCCATCAGCTACTGTATCATTGCAAGGAGATGTCAATTCATTCATACTCCCACATGAAATCTAAAATATTAACCACCACCAGTGCTTTTCATATAAAGTAGAAGGGAAAGGGGGCTTAAAACATAAAACATAGTCTCCGTAGGGGCACCTGGGTGGCTCAGTCTGTTAGGTGTCCGATTCTTGATTTTGACTCAGGTCATGATCTCAGGGTTGTGGGATCAAGCCCTGCATTGGGCTCCATTCTGGGAGTGTAACCTTTTTGAGATTCTCTCCTTCTTCCTCTGCCCCTCCCCCTGCATGCACTTGCATGTGCATGTTCTTTATCTCTCTCTCTCAAATAAATTAATAAATAAACAAACAAATAAAATCTTTTTAAAAATTAAAAAAAACCATAATTCCTATAGTCCCTGCTTCTATAGCTAGAAGCAGGCCCTAAGTTGATAACACAGCTTCAGTTTTTCTGCCACCCACTCCATGCTTTCCTTTCCCCCTGTTAGCATCTCAGTAGGACAGGATACATTCCCTGGTGGAGTGACCTAAACTTTCATCCCCACAGGGTATCTGAATCCTTATAATCTTACCTTGACTGGGTTACCAGTTTTCATTGCCCAGTACCATTGAACAAAGGAGTGATAATGTGCAGCCCAGTGAAGCTCCTGGGTTCTAGAGATAGCTCTCCTTGCCTCCATTGTGTAGGAGCAACCTAATCTGCCTTTGGTAATCAGGATAGACCACCCTGGTCCATACAGTGACCCCTTGTCTGCCTGTTAGTCAAACAGCATGAAGAACACAAAATGGCCAGAGGGCAGTATCGGTTTCCAAAACATCCAAATCCTGACATGTTCCCTGGTGGAAGCATTTCTCCCTCAGGCATTAGACCCTCCTAACCCACAGAGTCCAAGATGTAGGGATGAGAAGCAAATATTTCTTCTTGGGGAGGGGTCAATCCCACCTCATCTCTGGAATCCTGGACCCATGAACTCTGGCTACAGGGGAGATGATATGATATATTGGCTCCTGGTTTAAAGTATATACTAAGTTCTGTAGGACCATACCCCAAACTTGCAGGTTATGATTCCATAACTGAGCCTTTTGCAGGAAATGTCAGCGTTCTATCAAGCCAGTTGTTTCTGGGTGATGAGACATGTGATAAGACCAAAGAATTCCATGGAGACAAGCCACACTTCCTTCACACTAAACTGAGTTTCTTTGTTAGAAGCAATGTTGGGTGGGATACCATGGTGATGAATCAGGCATCCTGTGAATGCATATGGTGGTGCTGGCAGAAGCTTTGCAGGCATGAAAAACAAATCCATATTCAGAATATGTACCTGTTCCTGTGAAGATGGTCAGTGCCTCCTCTGTGATAGAAGGGGGTTCAGTGTAACCAATCCGCCACCAGAGGACTACCTGGTCCCTCCCAAGGAATGGTGCCATATTGGTGTCTCAGCATTTGGTCTCTGCTGATAAGCAGATTGCTAATTCAAAGTGATGATAGACAAATCAGCTTCAGTGAGAAAAGACTCCATATACACACCCCATCCCAGCTGCCACAGCCATTTTGTATATGGGTCTACTGAGCAAGCACTAGGGTTGCTGAAGAGGCTACCATCAACAGAATAAATTATCTTATCCACCTGATTGCTCAGATCCTCTTCCAGACTGGATATCCTCTAGATGCAATTATATGGAACACAAATATTTCACACTTCTGGCCAATTCTAAGAGGCCTATGCATATACCCTTTTACTAGGCCCCCTTGTCATCAAATTCCTCTCTTGCTCTTTTCACATTCTTCACGACATCCAGCCAACATGTTAGCTTCTGCCCCTGAATCAGTCTATATCAGTATATTAGACCATTTCTCCTTCCACTGAAGTAGACAACTAAAGGTACTACTTGAGAGGATTTTCCTTTACTTCTGCCTTAGGGACCACCCCTGAGTGGAGCTGCCAGCCACCTATGACCCACTCTGCCAGGTGCCAGCCTACCATGCAGATCCATCTATAAAGCCATAGATCTACATTTTCTTGCTCTGTTCAATGATTATAGAGAACTCTCCTTGAGGTCATATGTAGGGGTTGATGGAGAGGCAATGATATAGTAAGAACAAGTATCATGTGAATGTGAGCTAGTTCCTCATTCCTTTTACTTTTACTTTCCCAATTTTCTCAGATCTGATTTCATTCACAGTTTTCATTTAACAATGGAATGCTGTTGCACATGGCCATTTGATTGAGTGCACTAGATAATACTCATTTCCTGGGGCGCCTGGGTGGCTCAGTTGGTTAAGCGACTGCCTTCGGCTCAGGTCATGATCCTGGAGACCCAAGATCAAGCCCCACATCGGGCTCCCTGCTCGGCGGGAAGCCTGCTTCTCCCTCTCTCACTCCCCCTGCTTGTGTTCCCTCTCTGGCTGTGTTTCTCTCTGTCAAATAAATCAAATCTTAAAAAAAAAAATACTCATTTCCTAATGGCCAGTTCAAGTCACACAGTCTCCTGGTGCCTCATGGTCAGTAATTCAGTCACTATCAGAACCTGGTAGCAATACAGGCGTTGCCTTTCAAATAGAAAATAATCATAAATTAAGGAAAATCTGGCCCTACTTCAACACCCTAAGAGTCTGCTATGAGGCTCCTATTGAAGCTTCACAGAACACATACCACAGACTCAGATTTGTTGCTGAGGCTTTTCTTGCTTCAGATCCCACTCAAAACTGGCATCCTTACAGGTTACTCGGTAAAGGGTTAGAGTCCCAGGAGTCCCAGGATCCTGGAGTCCCAGGAGTCCCAGAGATCCCGGAGTCCCAGGATCGAGCCCCACATCAGGCTCCCCACTCTGCAGGAAGCCTGCTTCTCTCTCTCTCACTCCCCCTGCTAGTGTTCCCTCTCTAGCTGTCTTTCTCTCTGTCGAATAAATAAAATCTTAAAAAAAAAAAGAAACACAGTTGTGATTGGTGTCACAATCTGATTAAATTAACAATAATTCAAAAGCATTCTTCAAAACTTAGATGCCCTTACCCACAGGCCAAACAGGCACATTATATAGGGGCATGTGGCTGGAGTCATCAGGATTTCATCATTCAATTCTTTGGTGATGGCTTTTTTCTCTTCAATTGCCCCAGGAATTTGGTGTTGCTTTAGTTTACTTTCATGACAGTAGAGGTGAAAGGGGTGAAGGGTACAGTTCCAGGGGATACTACTTGACCTTTCCTATAATGAGAGCACTCCCTCCATGGATCATGAGTCAGAAAAATAATGTGTGGTGATTTGGCCAAGATGGGTCAAAGTTCCCACTGAAATGAACTCAGACCAAAACCTAATTTATCACCTGACTCTCTAAGTCCCCACTCTGGAGATAAACCACAGTGATACACTGTCTAATAATTTGCATCAATTCAGAACTGAAATCTTATAATGCTCAGAAGGTTCCAGATATTTTCTTTACCCTGGTCATGGCCTCCTAGTATATGACCATAGGTCTCAGTCTAAAGAACATTTGGAAGAAGATTTGCAGCATACATCTGTGACAACATTGCAGTAAGATCCTTTCTCAAAGACATCTGCCCTCCCCCTTAATCAAGGAGCTCAAAAAAAAATCAAGGACCTCCAGATCTGTGAACTGGCTTAGTAGATCTGGGGAACAGAGTAAGAGTTCAAGATTCTGCAAAATTTTTGCCCACCAGACCTAGAATTTTTCTGTTTCTCTATATCACATATATTTCATTCCTAGGAAACTCCATAAACAATCACTCCCTGCAACAGATGGAGGTCAAAACACTCTATCCTTGTGCTTTATGTCGGTTGCATCCACATTAGTTCTGACAGTTAAGCACCGTCACCTGGATTCTACCCTTCAGGACTCCATCATTCCTTTTGAAACCAGGGCATCCGATTCCAGTGAAGCATCTCCCACTATCACCTCTGGCCTACGGAGGCCATTCCATGGAGTTCTTCAATCATAGTGGTGCTCTCCTCACCAATGTATTTCTTTTGTATATTAAATTCAATTAGCCAGCTTATAGTACATCATTAGTTTTTTATGTTGTGTTCAGTGATTCATTAGTTGCGTATAATACCCAATATATTTCTTAATGCTTTAGTGAAGAGTGTCCTCCCAATAGGGTGACCAACTGGTGCAGATATTCCTGCGACTGTCATAGTTTTAAAACTGAAAATCCAAAAAAATAAAAAATAAATAAAACTGAAAATCCCACAACCCAAGAAACCCTACTGCAGTCTTTGTACGAGTAGAGTTAGTTGTAGGCACTGAAAAGATTGCATGTCATAGATCCACTTCAACGGTCCCTTCTCCTTGGGCATCAGGACTATACTGAAATCCAATGATTCTTATGGGAGTGGAGACAATGAACTGTTGTGGGGGTTGGGCCTGAGGAGAATCAGTATTTCCTGTGAGAAAAACACCCCCATGGAAGTCACCAAAACGTTTTTAGGCAGAGGAAGGCTGGTACCATTAGACAAAAGACGTACGAATCCTTCTACTGGCAAGGAAGACTCAGGGAAATGTGGAGGCTAAATTTTTCTCAACTTCATCTGTTTATGCCCAAATATTTCCACCCAATGTGTTAGGGTCTTTTCCTTCCCCAGAAGAGCCCATCAGTTAACCTCAGAGCTCTCACAAGGCCATACCTTTAATCAGTGTTGCACCTCTGCAATGTTTTTTTTTTTTAAGATTTTATTTATTTGACAGAGAGAAACACAGCCAGACAGGGAACACAAGCACCGGGAGTGAGAGAGGGAGAAGCAGGCTTCCCGCCGAGCAGGGAGCCCGATGCCGGGCTTGATCCGGGGACTCCAGGATCATGACGTGAGCTGAAGGCAGAGGCTTAAGCACTGAACCACCCAGGCGCCCCCTCTGCGATATTTATGATCAGTTTCCAGGCATGATTATCAGGCATATCCATCCTACAGTTCCAGGAGGATAAAGACTACTTGAATGGTGACAGTGAGGCTCTGTGATTTTCCACTCTGATCTGTGTTGTGCATTCAAGGCTTTCCATTTGTCCTCTTTTCTGTATAAACTCTCTACGGTCATCAGAAGCAGTTAGCCCTAGCCACATCCTTTGCAATCATCACTGTCACCATAGGGACTAAGTGCTCTAGGCACTTGATTTCCCAAAGCTTTGCCCTCCACTTATATTCCATTTCAAGCCACCGTCGCTGATAATTTGAGTAATCATCATTCAGTGCATACCACGCATTACAAGTGTCTCATTTCCCCCTAGAAAAGAGGTTGTCACAGATTGCATTCTTTAGGAAGCCAAAGCTGAAATTGAGTTCGGATGCAAAGCATTTACTGGAGAGTGAAACCTGTGAAGCAAATGAGGAGGCGGTAGCCTGGGCAGAGGCAGTAACAGGCAGGCAAAACAAACCCAAATCCAAAATATGTGTCGATCCCATCAAAGACAGCTCACTCTTCCCCCCAAGGTGGAAGGGGTCTAATGGAATTAAGACCGTAAGGTGGCTGGCTAGTGTCCCTTTACCCAGCGGCACTGTATAAAGGACTCACCATTGGTCTCTGCTGTTGGCTTCTTGGGCACTCAGCAGGTGGCAGTAGCTAACCCAGCCTTGGAGAGGTGACACCTATGTTGCTGGGCCCACACATTGCCTCCCTCCCCACCTATCTGCATAACCACCTATTCGGGGGTCCACGGCAGAAGTACTATGGTGGTCAAGGTGAAAGTTTGGCTTCCCCACCTGGTTGGTATTGAATCTACTCTGCAGTGGATGCTTTTTGGTGAATATTAATGTGAGACAAAGATATACACACTTGGAACCAACCCCAGAGGCCCATCTACATATCTCTTTCCCAGACATTGTTGCCACTGGTATGGCACCATTGTTTTTCTATGCCTCCAATGAGTCAAGATACTTGCCACTTTTCAGGATTCATTGTGTATGTCCACATACCAGGCTTCATCTCCCTCCATAGAAAAGGAACGTCTAAGTGTACTGCCCACTGGAATAGTTCCCTTTAGCAGATAGGAAAGGGGGCAAAAGAAATGGGCAAGCATTTCACAGAAGAGGCCAAATGAATGCAATCAGAGAAATGCAAAATAACATATTATGTACACGTTATGCCACCATATTGCTGACAATTCAAATTTCAGTGGCCATATATGAAGTTTTATTGGCACACAGCCATGCTCATTCCTTTACATATTGTCTCTGGCTCCTTTCCCACTCCAGTGGCAGAGTTGTGTAATTGCATCAGACTCTGCAGCCCACGAGCCAAAATCCTCACTGTCAGTCCCTTCTCTAGAGGGTAAAGTTCAAGAAAAATTTAAGTTAAATTGAGGTAAGTTAAACACAGAATTTCAACATTTCTACCTTATTCAGAACATTCTTAGGAGCAACACAGAGGAAAGAATGGGGAAGAGGGTTAACCTCTTTCTACCCGGAAAAGATCCCTGGGAAAAGAACCAGGGAGTGCTGCCTAAAAAACAAAAGCAAAATCAGTGGTTCTCAGACTTGAGAGGGTATCAGCATTACCTGGAAGGTTCCTTAACAACAGACTGCTGGGCCCTCCTCCCAGGGGTTTTGACTCAGTAGGTGAGGCTTCAGAATATGCCTTTCTAACAAGTTCCGAGGTGATGCTGCTGTTGCTAGTCTGCAGACCACACTTTGAAGATTGCTGCTCTAAGAGTTAGAAGTGATTCCTAAACTGAGATACTCCAACAACCTGCCTCAAAATCATCTAGATCCCTGGCCCCCTGCACTTAGAGTTGAGTGGAGAAGCGATATAATAAACAATTAAACAAGGGGTGCTTGGCTGGCTCAGTCAGTAGAGCATGCCACTCTTGATATGGGGATTGTGAGTTCCAGCCCCATGTGGGGGGGATTACTTAAATAAACTTAAAAAAATAAACAATTATACAAATATATAATGTCATATAAAATAAAATGGGTCAAGGGAATGGAGAGCGATAGGGCATGCTGTTTAAGATAAGGTGGTCAAGTCAGGGCTTCTCTAAGAAGATGACATGGGACAGAGACTTAATGAAAGAGGAGAGCAAGTTGTTATTACGTTAACATTAATGTTAATTAACATTAATGTGTTAATATGTGAGGGAAGAGTATTGGAGGCAGAAAGAACAATCAGTGCAAAGACCATGAGACAGGAATGTGCTTGGTGTGGGTTCCCAGAACAATCCAACACCAAGAATTTGACTCTGTTCTTCCTAGTTCCTTGTGTTCTTCCTTCCACAGGGCAATAAACTTCAGTTTATTCTCTATCACACAAATAGGGTCATGCAACACATGCTGTTCTGCAACTTGCATTTTCCCGTAGTGATAAATAATGAACATCCTTTCATGTCCCTATGTTTAAGATCAGTCTCCTTTTTTAAAAAGGTTGAATATTCTTTTGTAGACATGTACCAGATGTTTACTTCTTAAAAATCCGTGATTTCTATAACCAGTTTTCTTTAGATGAACAGTTAGATTGCTTCCATTTCTTGGCTATGACCCAGAAAATGCTACAGTATGTTTACATATGTGTGTGTGGGTTTGTGTCTGTGTATTTGTTCATGCCTTCCTTTATGCACTAAAAATTTGTTGAGCTGCTATTATATGTTCACTACCATGACATATGCTGAAAATACAATGGTAGGCGAAACAGACATGGTTCTTGCTCTCATGGAATATAGGATCTACTAGGGGAGAAAAATCACAGAAGAAATATGTAATTACAAACTTCAAGAGGTGCTAGCAAGGTATGGCAGACACTTGTTCAACTAATCCAGCTCCCACTCTCAAGCCTCCTTCCAGCTAGAATTTTGGTCAAGGAGACAAAACTGGGTTGTGGGAGACAAATCATGGTCACCTCTATCACATCCAAATCCCCAGAACCTGTGCATATGTTGGGTTACACGACAAAGAATTAAGGTTGCAGATGGAATTAAGCTTACTAATCAGTTAACCTTAGAAGAGGGAGAATAAGCACTGGGTTCAAGAGAAAATCACTAACTTCTACTTCTGAAACCAATAGTATACTATATGTTATACAACTAAAATTTAAATAAAACTGTGAAAGAAAAGAAGAATGAGGAGGAGGAGGAGGAAGGGGAGGAGGAGGAGAAGGAGAAGGCGAGGTGGAGGAAGAAGAAGAAGGAGAAGGAGAAGGAGAAGAAGAAGAGGGAGCATATCCTGGATTATGCAGGTGGGCCCAATATCATCACAAAGATCTTTAAATGTGGCAGACAGAGGGCCAAAAACTCAGAGATGTGATGACAAAAAAGCAGAAGTTACAGTGATGTGATTGCTGGCTGTGAAGATGGAAGGGGGCCACTAGTCAAGGAAAGCAGGCACCTTCTGAAAGCTAAAAAAGGCAAAGAAACCAGTACTCCCTTAGAGCCCAGAGAAGGAAGGCAACCCTACCGACACTGTGATTTTAGCCTAGAAAAACCCATTCCAGACTTCTGACATCCAGAACTGTAAGATGATAAACTTGTGTTACTTTAAGCCACTACATTCACAGAGCTTTGTTATAGCAGGCAGTGGAAACTCATGCCTGTATTCCTTGGGAAAACTGTTGCTTTCCTGACACATGTATCGTTCCTCCTCCTTCTACCTTATTCTTGTCTTGAATGTGGAGCCCTAGAAGTCATCCAGTGACACTGAGGGAAAGGCCAAGAGAATTGTGTAGCCATCAGCCCTGCAATTGTTGAGCTGCTGAAGAAATGCCAGCAACCCCTAACTTCCAGCCTTATAGTTCTGTGGGGAAAAAAAAAGACCCATACTTTTCAGCACTTGTAATTATCCAGTTATATGCAGACAAAAACATCTCTGAGTGACAAGTAGTTATAAATGACTATGAGGGAATATCACATATCACAGACACCTAACTTGATCATGAAACGTGTGTATTGTGGGGGGCACCTGGGTGGCTCATTCAGTTAAGTGTCTGCCTTTGGCTCAGGTCGTGATCCTGGGGTCCTGGGATCGATCCCCATGTCTGGCTCCCTGCTCAGCAGGGAGTCTGTTTCTCCCTTTGCCCTCCCCCTCATTCACGCTTGCGCTCTCTCTCTCTCTCTCTCTCTCTCTCTCTCTCTCTCTCTCATAAATAAAATCTTTAAAAAATAGAAATGTGTGCCTAGTTGAATTTTTTTCTGTCAACATCCAATTCCCCTTTCTATTTGAGAGGGATCGCCAGTGTGTACAGCCTTGGTGGACCGCACGACCCACTTCAAAGCCTAAAGGAGGAAATCTTTCATCTTCCTACCCCTTGGCAACCACAGTGCACAGGGCACACACTTGCCTCAACCAGAAAAAGGACACAGGTGTATATAAAGAAAAGGTTAACATCCTGTGTTGATGTCCCTCCCAATATCCCCTAGACACTTGCCATTTCTCTTTCAATGACTTCTTACTGCTGGTACCTGTGACTCTGCTCAAGGACTTGCTGGCCACACCACAGGGGTGTGCTTATCCAGAAGTGTCAGGGAGTTAAGGTCCATAGGCGTAAAGCTCTCAGTGATGAACATGAATGTAAGAAAAACATCCCAGCTTCCTTATTTCCTGGATGGAAAACCTGAGGCCTGTTCTATTTTGTCTTCCTGAGGTCCCAATAGAGTCAAGTCCCATGGCCCACAGCACTAACCTGCTCATTAACAGACCTTGTATTATTTTCCATGTCTTCCCTGTCTCAATTCCCCACATCTGTCCTTGGCTTCCTAGGATTACTTTCCAAATAAACCACTTGCTCTCAAATATTTATCTGAGGGTCTGTTTCACCCAACGTAAGACAGCAGATAGCAGAAGTGGTCTTTTGAAGTAGACCTTCAGGATGGGATTCTGGAATTGGATTACTTATACAACGTATGACTACAAAGACCTCATTACTGCTGCTAAGTAGAATGGTGGAAATCTCTGGCATGCTGTAGATTGACAATTGATGAGACTCTCACAAATAGCTGGATTGGGCTAGGATACAAATGGAAGGAAATGAGCTGGTTCATGCAATAGCTCTAGCACTTGAAAGATGAAAACTTTGAGAATCAGAGAGTTGGTTTGCTCTTGTCAATGATCATAGAAACCCTAAAGAAAGCAAATGACAGGTTTGGTCAGCCAATTACTAAGTCAAGTAACAGGAGAGAAGCAGAGACCTTTGTGGGAACTTTTATCTTTTTTCATCCCTTCCAGAAAGGGGAAAACTAGGCTAAAAATCAGTTCCAGATTTGATTGTGAGAGAGAGTGACAGAAGAGGATGGTGCTTGTCTTCCTTAAGATCTAACCCCATCTCAGCATATTTCTTTTAGGGACAATTCTTAGTATGGCCCAAGTGGAGAAATACCACTTCTGGTGGGAGATAAAAAGAGATTATTCACTGAATAGTTGCAGGACTTAGTGAATATACACTTGCTGGAGTTGAGAGAATAAACCTGGGAACGGATCTTGAGGGTGCTGTGCTAGGGAAGAATATATGGATATGGAAGTTTTTGATATTGGAACACTCTCCCATGACTCAGGATTTCACATCTTGGCAGGGGTACCTGGAGTCAGTCTTAGTATGCTGCTGGAATGGCTCCTTTAAACTTGCAAACAGCAAAGCCTATATAGTAAATGAAGTGGAGTTGTTGGAATTGCCTTGACAGAGTTCTGAGAGAAGGGGTGGGGGAAATTAGAATGGCTTCCTTATGTAAAACCAGAAGGCACACTAGTTGATGGTGTCCCCTGGAAGGGCCCAGAGGACACTTTTGTTATTATTAAGACAATAAGGAATGTGTTACTGGCATTGTTGAAAAGCTCCATAGTGGTTGTCTTCTATGGGTCAGGGTTCATGATATGGGAAACTACTATGTAATTTAGGTTCCTTGGTGTCAATAGGGATGATAGGGTTCTAGAATAGCAGAGGCCAGGTGGCAGCAGTTAATTGTTAGTGACAAGGTGAGCATAATAACCATTATAGATACCAAGTCTGAAATGGCAAAAATGCGGCTTTGAGCTGCAAGGATCTGTAGAGTTGGCTAATAAACTATGGCATTCCTGGGAATGATACAGTTGGCAAGCTATACCAGTTCACTTAAGGCACATAACAAAATACCAGACTTAGCAGCTTAAACAACAGAAATTTATTTCCTCACAGTTCTAGAAGCTAGAAGTCCAAGGTCAAATTGTTGGCAGGGTCAGTTTCTTCCAAGGCCTCTCTCCTTGGCTTGAATATGGCTGCCTTCTCACTGTGTCCTCACATGGCTGCACCTCAGTCTGTGTGTTCTCTGTGTCCTGATTTATTATTCTTATAAGAATACCAGTCATACTGGATTCAGACCTACCCAAATGACCTCATTCTACCTTAATTACCTCCTTAAAGGCCCTATCTCCAAATATGTCACATTCTAAGATACTGAGGGTTAGGACTTCAGTGTATGATTTTTGGGGAGACACAATTTAGCTCATAACAAAGACAAGCAAGAGTATTTCTTATAAAACTAAAAAAATAAAAATAAATAAATCAAGACTACTTGAGCAGTAGACTGTTGCCACAGTGTAAAAAATCATGATTCTTTGTCGAGTTTCCATCCCTGCGCAGTTTCTCAGACCCAGAACTGATTAAGTGAAGAAAGGCCAAGTCCCATTGAGGAAGGATACTGCAAAGCCACAGCAAATATATACAGTTTTGATTCCAGCGATTCTGCCTCCGCAGGACCTAGGCCATTCATCAGTGTGACTGGAAAGTACAGGGAAAAGGAATACCCATATTTAAGGAACTGATGTCAGAGAATCTAAAGCACCATCTTGGGGCCCTCTATTAGAGTGGGATATGTGCAGGTTTGGTAAAAAATGGAGTCTTGGTCCAAGTCTTACAGTGAAGCCAATGGATCTACACCCATCCTACAGTCATTTCTCTAGTCCCTGAGTGTATTATTGGAAAAGACATATTCAGCAGTTAGATGAACTCTCAAGTTGTTCCCTCGCCTAACAAGTAAAAGCCATTATGATAGATACGGCTAAGTGGAAGCCTCAGAAACTCCCTCAAGCCAGCCAAAATAAGAAGTGATGCCATATCCTGACAGGACTGGCAGGGAATAGTGCCAGCTTCCTCACCTCCTCCTCAGGTGAGACAACCTTGAGGTGTGTTCCACACCACCTAGAGATCCCCAGGAGGACTGAGACCCAACTTCCCAGAACCAGATCTCCTCACTAATGCACCTTGCATTGCTTTCCTTCCTTCCCTGCCTCCCTTTTCTATTTACCTACTGATGCTTATCACTTCCCAAATAGACTATTTATACTCAAAGTCCTGCTTCAGTGTCTCACAGTGAGGAAACCTAACCTAACCCATCTCCTTTCTGGCCTCTGTTCATACTGAAAAATCCACATATGGAGGGTTTTTGTTGCCATTGTTGTTGGTTGTTACGCCCCGGAAAACTCATGCCATACACACTGTTCTGCAATAACCTTTCTTCATTTTATGAGGCTTTATGGAAATTCTTCAGACCAATAAAGTATATATCTAATTCATATTTTATTTTTTGTGTTTTTAAGATTTATTTATTTATTTATTTATTTATTTATTTATTTATTTGAGAGAGAGAGTGAGAGAGCATGAGAGGGGAGAAGGTCAGAGGGAGAAGCAGACTCCCTGTGGAGCTGGCAGTCCGATGCGGGACTCAATCCCGGGACCCGGGGATCATGACCTGAGCCAAAGGCAGTCGCTTAACTAACTGAGCCACCCAGATGACCCTCTAATTCATATTTTAATAGCTGTGTCAAATTCCATAATACGGATAGCCATATAAATTTTCCTACTGCTAAACATTCAGGTAATTTCCGGATTTGCCTCCATAAACAATGCTGCCATAAGCATTCCTAGACATATAGCCTAATGAATCAGTACTTTTTATATAGGATAGACTCTGAAATTAAGGATTGCTAATCAAAAGGTATTTGTATTTTCACAGACAAAAATCGACCTTCAGGGGTGCCTGGCTGGCTCAGTTGGAAGAGCATGCAACCCTTGATTTGGGGGTCATGAATTCAAGCCCCATGTTGGGTGTAGAGATTACTAAAAAGAAAATAAAATTGAATAAGCTTTTAAAAATCCTTAAAAATAATCTACCATCAGGGGCACTTGGGTGGCACAGTTAAGCATCCAACTCTTGGTTTCAGCTCAGGTCATGATCTTAGGGTCATGAGATTGAGCCCCACATTGGGCTCCGTGCTCAGTGGGGAGTCTACTTGAGATTCTCTCCCTCTCCCTATGCCCCTCCCCCTGCTTGTTCTCTCTAAATAAATAAATAAAATCTTTTAAAAAGTCCACCATGGTGAAGGTGGGTCAAAGGGACACAGGAGCCTAACTGAAAGGGCTCCTGATAACCAAAGCCAGAACAACTTCAGTAACAAGAAAAAGCAATGTTAGATTATAAGTATAAAATATATAGCCACAGATTCATTCTGTTATAAATAAATGATTATATAAAGAAATAGGGGAGAACAGATCAATCTCTCACTCAGAGGAATTCCAAATGATTTATGTATACACTCTGCCCTTAAGGAGGTGAATCATAACTCCCCACTACTTAAGTGTGGATTGTGCATTGTGGCATCCTTCCAAAGAGTAGAGTGTAGGCGGGGGTGGGGGGCAATTTTCCAGTGGAGAAGACTGACAAACCCTACCTCAAATAGGTGATCAAGGTTAATAGGAACAATTATGTTATTTTGATAATATGCCTTCTTTGCTAATGTGTGATGACATGGCATATTACCTCTGTGGTGGTCTTCAAAACCCGTAACACTAGTCTAGTATTGAGAAGACAAACCTCAACTAAGGAACATAGTACAAAATACCTGACCAGGACTCCTCAAAGCTGCCAAGGTAATGAAAAGCAAGAAATGTTTGAGAAACTGTCACAATCAAAAAGAGCCCAGTGAAATGTAACTACTAAATGTTATGTAGTATCCTGGATAGGATCTTGGAACAGAAAAAGAACATTGGGGTAAAACTAAGGAAATCTAAATAAAGTATGAACTTAATTTGATAAAAATTAATCCATATTGCTGTATTATGAACAAATTATGACAAATGTACCATCTATATTAATGCAAGATTAATAAAAGAAACAGGGTGTGAGGTGTATGGAAACTCTATACTCTGCTATTTTTCTGTATATCTAAAATTGTTTCAAAATAATTTTATTAAAAAACAATTGACTAAATATGAATAGGTTTATTTCTGGACTCTAAATTTTATTAAAAATTGTTCATTCAGGGGCACCTAGGTGGCTCAGTTGTTAGGCATCTGCCTTTGGCTCAGGTCATGATCCTGGGGTCCTGGCATGGAGCCCCACAGCATTGGGGGGGCTCCCTGCTCAGTGGGAGACCTGCTTCTCTCTCTCTGACTCTCCCTGTTTGTGCTCCCTTTCTCACTGTCTTTCTCTCTGTCAAATAAATAAATAAAATCTTTTAAAAAACTGTTCATTCACCCAAGTTATATATTTCTGCTGTGGTATGATATAGGGGCATGGCTGTTTTCTTTCATGTGGATAGCCACTTGTGCCAACATCAGTTTATCAAACAGTTGAATTAAAGGGCCACTTCTGTTACCTATTAATTTACAATGAATATTTGGATTTTGTTTCTGGACAATTATATTTCATTGATCAAGCTTTTATTCCTGTGTAGGTACCATACAGGAATCGTTATGTTTTGATTATGGTGATTCTATGTTCCTTTAATATCTGGTAAAATATACTTGCACCTACTCTCACAAAGGACCAATTTCCATAACATAAAAAAAAGTCACAATAAAATTAACAAGAAAACGAGTGACAACCCAGTAGAATAATGGGCAAAGAATATGAGCATACAGTTCATAAAACATAAATATAAATGGCTCTTCAGTGTATGAAAACACGTCCAAACTTCATAATTAGAAAAATGTGAAATGAAACCACACTTCACAGATACAAAAAGACCAAAAAGTTTAATAAAATGCTATTTTTGTGAGAATGCAAGGAAACACCCACTTACATACATTGTTAGTAGAAATACAAATTGATACAACTTATATGGAGAGTAGTTTGGCACCACCTACAAGCATTTAAAATGTACATGTTGCTTGACTCAGAAATTCTGTGTCTAGAAATATATCTTACATATATACTTAGGAATATCAAATCATATAATTTGTATATTTGTATCGTGCCATGCTATTCATTGATGCACTGTAATAGGAGATTGGTAAGCTATTTTAAATATTAAAGTCCATCCAAAAAATAAAATAAAAAAATAAATATTAAAGTCCATCAACAGAGAACTAGTTAAACAATGTTATATCGCTAAAATGAAATTCTGTATTCACAAAGGAACAATAAGCAAGTATTTTTTTTAGGTGTACTTTAGGTACATCTCAACGTTACATTGTTTTTTTGTTCTTTTCAAAGTTACATGGTTAACACAAAGCAATATAAAGAACAGTGTGAATATTGTGTCAAAAATTATTCATATATCTCTGAAAGTAAATGGGAGAAACTTGTGACCTAAATTGTCTATGCAGGGGCACCTGGGTGGCTCAGTGGCTTAAAGCCTCTCCCTTTGGCTCAGGTCATGATCTCAGGGTCCTGGGATCAAGGCCCACATTGGGCTCTCTGCTCAGCAGGGAGCCTGCTTCCTCCTCTCTCTCTGCCTGTCTCTCTGCCTACTTGTGATCTCTCTGTGAAATAAATAAAATCTTTAAAAAAAAGAATATTATAAATTGTCTATGCAGAAGATAACTCAGTGGCTTGGGGAGGGTGGGAGAGAGCTAAAGAGAGCTGTATGCCTCTTGGTAACTTCTGAACTTGAACCATATGAATATTTCACTCATTTAAAAGAATAAATAAAATACTAATTTTTATGATTAATTAAATAATATAAGACTTTTATAAGAGTCCTATTTGAATTGCATTATATTTGTCATTTGGGGAAGATTACTATTCTTATGATAACACGCCCTTTCTATTTCTTAGGAGTTTTTTTTAAAGTACTCTCTCCACCCAACATAGGACTCAAACTCACCATCCTGAGACCAAGAATTGTCGGCTCCACCAACTGAGTTGACCAGGCACCCCTCTTCAGATCTTATTTTATGTTCTTCAATAAGAAGTTATACGGTTCTTCATATGAATTCTGTACTTTTCCTCTTCCACTCATTCCTAAGTATTTTTTTAAGTTTTATGTATTTAAATAATCTCTATCCTCAGTGTGGGGCTCAAACTCACAACCCCGGAATCACAAGTTGCATGCTCCACTTACTGAGCCAGCCATGCACCCTTTATTCCTAAGTATTCTAAATTTTTGTCAGTGTTGTGAATAGAATACTTTCCCATTACTATTTAGCTAGTTATTGATAACATAAAGAAATATTATTGGTTTTTGCCTATTTTTATATAGTTAAACATCTCACCAAAAACTTGTATTACTTCTGTAGTTTTTGTAAAACCAGAATCTAGTAAGTTTTCTACAAATATAATTTTTTAAATAGGATAATTTTGCAGGCATCTGACTAGCTCAGTGAATGAAGCATGTGACTCTTGATCTTGAGGTTGTAAGTTCCAGCCCTACATTGGGTGTAGAGATTACCTTAAAAAAATAAAATCTTGGGGTGCCTGGGTGGCTCAGAGGGTTAAGCTTCTGCCTTCGGCTCAGGTCATGATCTCAGGGTCCTGGGATCGAGGCCCGCATCGGGCTCTCTGCTCAGCAGGGAGCCTGTGTCCTCCTCTCTCTCTCTCTGCCTGCCTCTCTGCCTACTTGTGATCTCACTCTGTTAAATAAATAAATTAAATCTTTAAAAATAAATAAATAAATAAATAAAATAAATCTTGGGTGTCTGGGTGGCTCAGTGGGTTAAAGCTTCTGCCTTCGGCTCAGGTCATGATCCCAGAGTCCTGGGATGGAGGCCCACATCAGGCTCTCTGCTCAGCAGGGACCCTGCTTCCTCCTCTCTCTCTGCCTGCCTCTCTGCCTACTTGTGATCTCTCTCTCTGTCAAATAAATAAACAAAATTTTTAAAATAAAATAAAATAAAATCTTAAAAAATTAAAATAATAATAAATCAAAAATAAACAGGATAATTTTTGCATATTCTTTCTAATGTGAATTCCTACAGTTTTACTTGTAGTAAAAGCTGAATACACCTGAGAGAGAAATGCAGTGGTATAAATAAGATTGAAGTTCCTAACTTTCTTTTTTTTTTTTTAAGATTTTATTTGACAGAAACAGCGAGAGAGGGAACACAAGCAGGGGGGAGTGAGAGAGGAAGGAGCAGGCTTCCTGCTGAGCAGGGAGCCCGATGTGCAACTCAGGTCTCCGGGATCATGACCTGAGCCGAAGGCAGTCACTTAACCAACTGAGCCACCGAGGCGCCCCATTTTTTTTTTTTACACTGTTTAAGTCTATATAACAGTTGGTCTCATGGAGGAGAACACTGGAATAGGTCAGACTTTATTGCTATAGCAAGCTTAAATTGTGTCAGACAACTCTAACTTTCTTACAGAGTCACTGACCAGTTTAGGCTGGTGGAACGAAAACCCTTCTCCTCCAGGTAATCCAGTGATCCATGTTCCTTTCATCTTATTGCCCTGCCGTCTACTGGAATGTTCTACTCATCTGTATGGTTGAAGTGTAGTTACAGTTACATCTATGGTCCACCTGTGAGGAACAGGGTGGGAGAAAAGTCTAGGATAAGCAACTTTCTTTTTTTTTTTTTTAAGATTTTATTTATTTGACAGAGAGAAACACAGCCAGAGAGGGAACACAAGCAGGGGGAGTGAGAGAGGGAGAAGCAGGCTTCCCGCTGAGCAGGAAGCCTGATGCGGGGCTTGATCCCAGGTCTCCGGGATCATGACCTGAGCCGAAGGCAGTCGCTTAACCAACTGAGCCACCCAGGCGCCCCTAAACAACTTTTTTAAGCAATTGAGGGATACATTGACCTCATCATATCCATGCATATTCCACTGGTGCAAACACAGTCATATGGCTGCACTTAGCTTCAGGAGAAACTGGGAATTAATTGTCTCTCAGCCATGTCCATAGCTAAAATTGCATTTCTAAGAAAGAAGGGAAGGACAGAATTTCGAAGACAACTAACAGTAGGCTACACATAATACTTGTTGTCTTGTCTTCTAGATTACAGCACCCAAAACAATGTTGAAGAATAGTGATGACAGCATCCTTCTCTCATTCAAGATTTTAATGAAAATGACTTTACTATTTTATCACCTAGTATAATGTTTGCTGTTGAGTTTTGGTAAGCAATCTTTATCATATCTAAGTAGTTTCTTTTAAAGGCACCTGGGTGGCTCAGTCCTTAAGCGTCTGCCTTTGGCTCAGGTCATGATCGGGGAGTCCCTGCTCAGCAGGAAACCTGCTTCTCCCTCTCTCACTCCCCCTGCCTGTTTCCTCTCTAGCTGTCTTTCTCTCCATCAAATAAATAAATAAAAATTTTTAAAATAAATAAATAGGGGCGCCTGGGTGGCTCAGTTGCTTGGGCGACTGCCTTCGGCTCAGGTCATGATCCCGGAGACCCCGGACCCAGCCCCACATCGGGCTCCCTGCTCGGCGGGAAGCCTGCTTCTCCCTCTCTCACTCCCCCTGCTTGTGTTCCCTCTCTCGCTGTGTTTCTCTCTGTCAAATAAATAAATAAAATCTTTAAATAAATAAATAAATAAATTTCTATTTTTAAAAATAAAATTCTATTTTACTTGAAATATTTAAGAATGGCTCCTGAACAGGCACTGAGTGCCTCAGTTGGTTGAGCATCTCACTCTTGATCTCAACTCAGGTCTGAATCTCAAGGCTGTGAGTTGAGGTCCTGTGTTGGGCTACATCCTGGATCTGGAGCCTACATAAAAAAAAAAAAAAAATGGCTGCTGAATTTTTAAATGCCTTTTCGGTTTCTACTGACATAATACTATCGATTTTCTCCTTTAATTGGTTCATGTCATAAATTATGTTGATAAACTTCCTAATATTGAAACATTTTTCCATTTCTGAAAGAAACCCTACTTGATCATGGTGTATTATTCTTTCGCTACACTGCTAGATTCCGTTTACTAAGATTTTATTTGGAATTTCTATGTGTATATTTTGTAAAAATATTTTGGTATCATATAACCACATATAAGGCTATATTAGCTTTAAAAAATTTATCTGGGATCTCTCCATCTGTTTCCAAAGTCTGAGAACTGGTGCCAGTCCCTGAACTGACGGTTACAAACTCATGATGGGATTAAGTACAGAAATGTTAAGGATTTAGAAACATTTATAGCAATTAAACATCGGTATAACAACCTAGCAGCGCTCGCTGGACTCATCCATGAACAACACATGCCGTTTTTGTAATTACTTTTTTGTCCCTATGTTAAATTGGTTTTGATTATATTTAATGAAATGTAATTTATTTCCGATGAATCTTAATATTTAAAAAATGCGCTTGCATTTTGCTTCTTTCATTTCTCTAATATTCTTATTAAATTTTACAAAAGTATATCTCCATAATAATTGTAAATTTGTTTAAAAACGGGTCCTTCACTACAGATGTTTTGAATAACACTGGTCTAGAAGGGACCAAATGACATTAAAATTGTTTCTTAAAGGTTATCTAGAACTTCGCTGTAAAAGCAACTGAACCTGCTGACTTTCCATTCTCGTTACTGCTCTCTTCGGTTTTCTACTTCTTGGGTCAATTTTGGTAGTTCATAGTTTGCCAGAAAATCCATCATTCCTTCTATATACTCACATTTGTTGCACACGAGATTCTCTTTAAAGTCTTTTAACATAGATTTGTTTTTATCTACATCATTACTAATATTTTACCTCCCCTTTCTCCTTTTTTTCTTTCCTACCTCAGTCTGGCTAGCCCAGAGTTTGATTTTATTAGTCCTTCCCAAACAACCCAGCTTCGAGGAGCTGGCAGGCGAGCACTCCCAGCCCCGGGTCAGGCCGGAGAGCAGCGGGCACGGAGCGCCGGGACCGGGTCCCTCCAAGCGCAGGCAACAGAGCGGCAGAGGCTGCTCCGAGAAATCAGCTCCGCGGCGCAGAGGCCGTAACTCCGGAGTCTTCCGGGTTTAGGGAAGTGGCCGCCGGCCTCATCTTCCGGCGTTACGGCCCCGGATGCAATCACCTCTGCGTCTTCCTCCTCCTGCTCCTTCTCCCACCCGCCCCCTCCTCTTCGCCCCCGCCCGGGCTCGCGGTGCCTGGTCCCTTCTGGAGCCGCTCCAGCCGCACCGCCGCCACCGCCGCTTGGTTCATCCTCTGGCACCAGATGTCCAGCCGGGTGTCCGGGCCGTACACAGTGGTACTCAGCCGCAGGATCTCAGCTCAATGCACACCTAGAAGGGTGGCCTTCACAGATCGGTCAACAAAAGGACTCGCTGGAGCCATTATCACACGCGGTGCAAGATAACTTACTGCGGTTTTGTTGTTTTGTTGGTGCCCCTGCTTATGACCTTCCCATCATGTTCGCCTCTCTCAATGTGCACTTTCCAGTGTGGATAGACACTGGATATCTTCACATCACCTCCCCATTAATCAAAAGGTTACGGAGAACTGAAGATGAACACAGTAATGACATACATCAGGCTTTATACAGTTAAAGCTATAGCAAGCCGTAAGGATGGGTTTACCAATACTGTTGTGCTGGTTGAAACTCTGGGTGGAAAGAACAGGAATTCAAACTGTATGTTAATTATACTGGAATTTAACAAATAAATCATTTTTTTTAAAGAAGAGGGATTCAGGCAACTTCACAGTAAATATCTCAGGCAGCACTGTACAATAGAAATACGATGCAAGTCACAAACGTGAGCTACATGTGTGATTTTTTAAAAGTTTATTTATTTTAGCAATCTCTACACTCAATGTGGGGCTCCAGCTCACCACCAGGAGATCAAGAGTGTCATGTGCTTCCGACTCAACCAGTCAGGCACCCCTACATGTGTGATTTTAAATACTAGTAGCTCCATTTAAAAAAAGTTTGAAGAAACAGGGCCAAATAAATCTTAATATATTTGCTCTAATATATCCAAAATACATCAATATTCACCAGTATGAGAATTATGCATTATTTCACATTCCTTTTTCTTTTTCATACCAAGTCTTTGACATCCTGCATGTATTTACACTTCTAGCACATTTCCAATCAGATTACCAACATTTTGGGCGCTCAGTAGACACATGGTGGTTAGTAATCAACACACTGGACAGTGTAGTTAACTTCCATTTCTGCCATTGAGGTCAAATGTTCTGAATAGTTACTGTGCTAAATCTCCAGAGCCATTTAATGGATCTTTTGACAATCTAGAATTGAATCTAGATAAAACATGTAGGAGTCCTACAAAACAACTGGCTCCATATATTATGGCAATTCCTTGAAGAAATTCCATAATACACTGTGTGGAGTACAGCTGTTACCAAATATTATCATGGAGCTCCAGAAAACTGGAATGACTATGAGGTTTTCCCATTTGAATTATGCCAGTCAAGCCAGGGCAGAAACTGGCAAGAAATCTCAGTGAGTTGGGCAGTTGGGGCAAACTGGGTCCACCAAATATCTGAATCCTAAGGCGTTCAAGTGCATATTCATATACACTGTTCAAGGTCCCAGCCCCGTCCTTCCTGATCTGAGGAGATAATGAAACCTCAAGTTGATATAATGTTCCCCTCTTGTTTTCTAGTAGGGATAGCCTGTTCTTAATTTCGGTCTTAATTTTGATCGAAAATCAATTCCTTGTTTATAGAGCAGTGGAAGGCTGGCATTGAACGTCTGATTTAAAAAGATGAGGGGCTTAAAGGCCCCACTGTGGAAGGCAGGTCTTTGAAGGCTACTTGTTTTTACCTGATACAATTCAACATATCCTAAATGTCCACTCTTTGCAGATTTGTGCACATATATTCCACTTGCAGCACAATTTCTCCAAATTGTGCACACACAAAAGGTAGAGGCTTTAATAAACTGAATTAATTTTTTAAAGCCAACTTTTGGGTTTATTGAGGTTTTGTTACCTTTTTTATATCACTTTTTGTTATTTTTGTGGCAGAGAGGCAACACTCAGAGCCCACTTCCAGAAAGGACTAACCATCCAGCTGCAAAGAGTGCTGGCAGCTATTAAGACCTTCAGAGTCCAGGGGCACCTGAGTGGCTCAGTTGGTTGGGCGACTGCCTTCGGCTCAGGTCATGATCCCAGAGACCCAGGATTGAGTCCCACATCAGGCTTCCTGCTCGGCGGGAAGCCTGTTCCTCTATCACTCCCCCTGCTTGTGTTCCCTCTCTGGCTGTGTTTCTCTCTGTCAAATAAATAAAGTCTTTAAAAAAAAAAAAAGACCTTCAGAGTCCACCTCAGATTTTGAGCTAAGGGTCCCAGTGCTCTTGGGATGCCCACGGCTAATGACCAGCTAAGGTGGAAGGACTGGGGGCATAGCCTTTTTTTAGCCCAGCTAAGGTGGAAAGACTGGGGGCATAGCCTTTTTTTAGCCCAGCTAAGGTGGAAAGACTGGGGGCATAGCCTTTTTTTAGCCCAGCTAAGGTGGAAGGACTAGGGGCATAGCCTTTTTTTAGCCCAGCTAAGGTGGAAGGACTGGGGGCATAGCCTTTTTTTAGCCCAGCCAAGGTGGAAGGACTGGGGGCATAGCCTTTTCTGCCCAGTGCGGGATCCTTCGAATGGATCATCCTTGCCATGCAGCTCCCCGGTGAGATGGCAGAGACTTTGTCAGGTCTGCATTGCCAACAACCTACCCGGCCTCTTCTGCTTCACAGATGTTACTCTTCAGTAAACCTTTTGGATCCTTTCCTCCTCAGCATCTGTTTCCCAGGGAACCCAACCTGTAACAATTTTCTGTTTCACTAATTTTTGAGCTTTATTTCTATTAATTCCATTTATGTTTTCCTTCAGAAAATTCTGCAGTTTTGCCACTGTGTTCTTAGTAGACTCATTTCCATATTTTCCATTTTCTTCTTTGTTCATACTACAAGCATTGAAAGTGGGTATCACAGACTGGTGGACTTCAGGCCCTCCAGGGCAGTCATGTCCCTACTAAGTTTCCATAGGCCCCACCTCCACTTTCACATCTAGCCACTTCCTACATCTCCATCACCTACCCAGACTTTCATGATTCCTGATTTAAAGCTGTGAATTTTTTTTTAGAATTTTTTTAAAGGTTCCATTTATTTATTTGAGAGAGAGTGAGAGTGAAAGAGTACAAGTAGGGGGAGCAGCAGAGGGAGTGGTAGAGGGAGCCCTATGTAGGGGTTCTGTCCCAGGACCCTGAGATCATGACCTGAGTGGAAGGCAGATGCTCCACTGACTGAGCCACCCAAGCACCCTAGAGCTGTAAAATTTCTTCTAAATAAAGTTTTAGGTGATCCCATAGAATTTGTTATATCCACATTTTGTTACTCCCTAAACTTTTTGAGTTGTTTTTATTTTGTCTTTAATCTAGGATTAAATTGATGTTCCTCGATTTCTAACTAGTAAAGATATTTTGACCACCTTTTATCATTTATTTCTAATTTCACTGGATTATACTGAGAAAATGCAGCCTCTAAAATCTCCTCGCTCAAGGGTGCCTGGCTGGCTCAGTCGGTAGACCATGCAACTCTTGATCTCAAGGTTGTGAGGTCAAGCCCCATGTTGGGTATAGAGCTTACTTAAAAAAAGAAATTCTCTTCTCTTAAATTTATGAAGTTTTTCCTCTGTGAAGCACACAGTTAATGGACATTAGAAAATAATTTACATTTTTAGATGCATATGCATATATATAGTCATACATTAAGCTTTTGGGTTATATTAATCAAATCATCTATTTTCTTTTTTTAAGATTTTATTTATTGGGGCACCTGGGTGGCTTGTTCATTTAAACATCTGCCTTCGGCTCTGGTCATGATCTCAGGGTCCTGGGATCAAGCCCTGCATTGAGCTCCCTGCTCAGTGGGGAGTCTGTTTCTCCCTTTCTCTCTGCCCTGCTTATGCTGTCTCTCAAATAAATAAAGCCTTAAAAAAAGATAGTAAGGGGAGCCTGGGTGGCTCAGTTGGTTGGGCGATTGCCTTCGGCTCAGGTCATGATCCTGGAGACCTGGGATCGAGCCCCACATCGAGCTCCCTGCTTTGGCGGGAAGCCTGCTTCTCCCTCTGTCAGTCCCTCTGCTTGTGTTCCCTCTCTAGCTGTGTTTGTCTCTGTGAAATAAATAAATAAAATCTTTAAAAAAGAGATAGTAAAAAAAAAAGATTTATTTATTTAGCAAGCATGAGCGGGGGGCCGAGGAGGGACAGGAGGAGAGGGAGAGAGAGAGACTCCCAAGCCTACTACTCCTCAGTGAATGTGAAATCCAACAGGGGGCTCAATCCCATGACCCTGAGATCATGACCTGAGCCAAAACCAAGAGTTGGTCACTCCACAGACTGAGCCATCCAGGTGCCCCCAAATCATCTATGTTCTAGCTTATTTTTTGTGTACTTGACCAGTTACATTTTTTGGGTTTTTTTCTAAGATTTTATTTATTTATTTGACAGAGAGATCACAAGTAGGCAGAGAAGCAGGTAGAGAGAGAGAATGAAGCAGGCTACCCACTGAGCGGAGAGCCTGATGTGGACCTCGATCCCAGGACCCTGAGATCATGACCTGAGCTGAATGCAGAGGCTTTTACCCACTGAGCCACCCAGGTGCCCTTGACCAGTTAAGTTTTGAAGGAGGTATATTATAATCTCCCATTATGGTTGTGGTTTTTTTAATCAAATTCTTCTCGTGTTTCTAAGAGTTTTGCTTTAAATCTTAAGCTGCTATAACAATTTCATACATAAAGGTTTATGGCTCATCTCTTCATAAAAGATCAATTTATGCCCCTTTTTGCATTGTTTATTGCTTTTAATCTTGAATTCCAGCTTTAATAAAAATAAAAATTAGTTTAAGCAACACACATTCATGGTCTTACCATTTTTTTAAACATTTTATTTATTTGACAGAGAGAAACACAGCGAGAAAGGGAACACAAGCAGGGGGAGTGAGAGTGGGAGAAGCAGGCTTCCCGCTGAGCAGGGAGCCCGATGTGGGACTCGATCCTGGGTCTCCGGGATCATGACCTGAGCTAAAGGCAGTCGCTTAACCAACTGAGCCACCCAGGCGCCCCGGTGTCACCATTTCTATGGGTCAGGAATAGCATGGCCTAACCAAGTCATCTACTTCACAATCTCTCATAGGATTTCCATCAAGGTGTCCACTCAGGGTCTCTCACAGGCTGCCATCAAAGTGTCACCTGGGACTTCAGTCTTATCTCAAAGCTCAGCCAGGGCAGGATCCATGTCCAAGTTCAGTTAGATGGTTTGGGGCAGGATTCAGTTCCTTGCTGGCTGTTGGACTGAGGTCCTCAGTTTTTTGCCAGATGACTCTCTACATCAGAGTACAAGAACAGCCAGAGAGGGAATAAAGCAGAACAGAAGCCACAGTTTTTCAAAACCTAATTATGAAAGTGACATCGCATCATTTTTGCCATAGTCTGTGATAAGCAAGTCACTAGGACCAACACACACACAAGAAGAGGGAATTACACAGGGAGTGAACACCAGGCAGTGAGGATTATTGGGAACCATTTTAGAAGTAGCCTGTCCTGACTGTCAGCCAGCAGTTCTCTACTCCAAACATTCTCTAGATGGTATTCCAGAGTTTTCCAATTTCTGTGTCAATATTAAAACTCTAACTGGGGCACCTGGGTGGCTCAGTCAGCTAGGCATCTGCTTTCAGCTCAGGTCATGAGCTCAGGGTCCGGGGATCAAGCCCCCACATCAGGCTCCCAGCTCAGGGGGTGTCTGCTTCTCCTGCTGCCCCCCACCGCCAACTTGTGCTCCCTCACTTATGCTCTCACAATCACTCTCTCTCTCAAATAAATTAATAAAATCTTTTTTAAAAAGCCTTATAAAAAATAAATCTCTAATCCTGGTTTATTTTCTTTTCTAAGAGTGTCAGTCAGAGTCCAACCAGAAAATAGAAACAGCTCTGTGTATTCAAAATAGAGGGAGGGATGCCTGGGTGACTCAGTTGGTTAAGCATCTGACTGTTGATTTTGGCTCAGGTCATGATCTCGGGGTCCTGGGATCAAGCCCCCCATGTCAGGCTCTGCACTCAGCAAGGAATCGGCTTTAGCATTCTCTCTCTCCCTCTTTCTTTGCCCCTCCACGTGCTTGCACTCTCTCTGTATGTTTCTCAAATAAATAAAGCTTTTAAAAATAATAAAATAGGGGCGCCTGGGTGGCTCAGTTGGTTAAGCGACTGCCTTCAGCTCAGGTCATGATCCTGGAGACCCGGGATCGAGCCCCACATCGGGCTCCCTGCTCGGCGGGAAGCCTGCTTCTCCCTCTCTCACTTCCCCTGCTTGTGTTCCCTCTCTTGCTGTGTTTCTCTCTGTCAAATAAATAAAATCTTTAAAAAATAATAATAATAATAATAAAATAAAATAAAATAGAGGAACTATATGGGGCACCTGGTTGGATCAGTTGGAAGAGCATGTGACTCTTGATCTTGGAGTCATGAGTTCGAGCCCCATGTGGGGTGTGGACATCACTAAATAAATAAATAAAATAAAATAAAATAGAGAGACTATATGGGGCACCTGGTTGGATCAGTTGGAAGAGCATGTGACTCTTGATCTTGGGGTCATGAGTTCGAGCCCCATGTGGGGTGTGGACATCACTAAATAAATAGATAAATAATATGGATATAAAAATACAGGGAATGGATTGCACAGATAATGGAAGAATTGATAAACCAAATAGGACAATAAGGACAGCCCAGAGATTAAGAATGGCAGGGAGCAACTACTGCCCTTAGGCTGGCGGGGTGTCAAAGGAAGGAAGTGGTTTTACTGGAGCCCCAGGGGCCACGGTCACCCAGTGGAAGCCTGTGTGGTAGGAGCGGGGGCTCCAGAAGAGCTGTAATCACTACTAGAGATGCTATCTGAGGCAGAGAGGGAGGTGAAGAAATACTCTAGCTTCTCTGTATTCCCTGCCTCCAACCATCCACCAATGCCTCCTGTTGTCCAGATCAGCTGGAAGCCAGACTGTGTTCTTTCTGCTTGGAATCTTGCAAGATTTTTGTTCTGACTTTTTAAATTCTAAAATCATACTTTCTAGGTCTACAATGTCTTTTTATGCTCCAATTTCAGCTCCTTGGGAGTTCTCATTACTTCTTGTTATAGTTTATTATTTAACAAACATGTATATGACAGGAACTGTTCTAAACATTTTACAAATATTAATTTGTTTATTTAATAATTCTCTTCTGACTCTTCCTTTCTACATTAATGGGAGCTGCCTATTTGTCCAAATTAGTTTTCCTTCCCCTAGTTAATCATTTTCCTTAAATGGGTTATTTCTCTTTGCCTTCTTGTGATTTTGACTCCTTAGCAATTGGGTCAGGCAATTAGCGTCTCCTGGAGCAGTGGTAAACTAGTGAATGGTAGGTTAAGTAGTTTTTGTTTTTGTGGGTCAGAAATAAACTAGATGAAGGCCAGTATGCCTTTGTGAGGCACAGGGAGGAAACCTCTCTGTCCTATGTCTCCCTGAATACAAGTGGAAATCTCTTCCAACCATAGCAATTCATACCAACAAAATAGTTTTCCTGGTGGTCTACCATAGTGGGCTGAATCAGGCCCCTGTAGGACCTCAGGAAAGCAGGTAAGCAGGCCCAGGCTTCATAGGGCAGGCTGAACCTCCTCAGAGAACCGCTTCCTTAAATCACCATCATCATCCCAGGTTTCCAACAATATGCCCTGTCCTCTACCATGATCCCTTGACTCCCAGTCGGCTTTACAGTGATTGAACATTCTCAGTCAACCGAAGGAATAAAAATCTCCTACTTGAAGTGTCCCACATTGGGCAAAAATGGTCAAGTACTTCCACCCCTGCCATGCTTAGTCATTAGCTGAAGGCTGCCCAAGAAGAGCGTGACCATGGTTTGAATCTGTTCTTCATCCTCACTCGAGGATCCTAAAAGAAATATGGCCTTAGATGCAGCTTCCAAGCTCCATGAACTTGCCTACACTGGCTTGTTGTGTTATTCTTTTTTTTTTAAAGATTTTATTTATTTATTTCACAGAGACACAGCAAGAGAGGGAACAGAAACAGTGGGAGTGAGAGAGGGAGAAGCAGACTCCCTACTGAGCAGAGAGCCCAACTCACGGCTGGATCCCAGGACCCTGGGATCATGAACTCAGACGAAGGCAAATGCTTAACTACTGAGCCACTCAGTTGTGTTATTCTTAAGCAGAATTGAGTAGAAAGAGTGAGCCATGGACATTTGTTCAAGCTGCCATCTTCCCAGAACTTGAGGATAAACCTTTGGACAACCACTAAAAAAAAAAAAAAAAAAAACCCTCAAAAAATATAGAGAATGAATTGATTTTACTATGACATGTGTATTTGTGGCTCTCTTTATCTTTATCCTATTTGAGATCCATTACCTTCATGAATGTGTACAATAAATTAATTCTCAAATAATTTTCAGTTAGTTCATTTCAAACCACGTGTTTTAACTTACTTTTCTTCATTTTAAAACTAATTAGTGCTTGATGAAATAAAACTCATACAAAAGCCTATAAAGTAAAAAATAAAATTGTGCCCCACCATTAACTTTCCCTAAATCCCTAGTAATTAACATAAACAACAGTTTGATATGTATCTTCCCAGTTTTTTTCCAATGCATATTTAGATCTATGGATATATAATTGATTTATTGAACATTTTTAATGTGGTGAAGTGTAAATACAAAAAAACTTTCTCTCAGGGCACCTGGGTGGCCTGAGCATCTGCCTTTGGCTCACGTCAGGATCCCACGTCCTAGGATCAAGTCCTGCATCAGGCTCCTTGCTCAGCAGGGAGTCTGCTTGTCCCTCCCACTCTGCCTGCCACTTCCCCTGCTTGTGCTCCCTCTCTCTGTCAAATAAATAAATAAAACCTTTTTTTAAAAAAAGCTTTGTCTCCAACCATTCTGCTCAAAGAGTGTCTTCTCCCATCCCAGGTCAGGCCTGACCTCTTTCATTCTCCTTCCCCTCGCTCAGCTGCTCCTGGGTCCCCTAGGGTAAGGAGCTGGTGGGGGGAGGTTAGAAGAAAGGAGCCGAGTGTTTTGTTTTGTTTATAAAGATTTCATTTATTTATTTGAGAGAGAAAGACCACAAGCAGGGGGAGTAACAGGCAGAGGGAGAAGCAGGCTCCCCACTGAGCAAGGAGCCTGATGCGGGACTCAATCCCAGGACCCTGGGATTATGATCTGAGCCAAAGGCAGACACTTAACCAATTGAGCCACCCAGGTGCCCTGAAGTGATTTGTTTTGATGTTTCATTTTTGTTTTTATGTTTACTTATCTGTTCTTTCTTTTGTTGCTCTCTCCTGACCAATACAGGGTGGCCTTGATGTCCTCAGCATGGCAGATATTCCTCATGTTTGCTTTTGGGGAGGTAGAGGTTAGGAGGATACATATACGGATTCTTCAGAGATGCCAAAAAAATCTCCACACTGCACAGTTCCCCAATTTGAACAGTGGGCTCTCTTGGTGATTTACTAGCAACCTTCCTTCAGTTCCTATCCCTGATAGTATACCTCATGGTTTCATACTACTGGGGAAACCCCTCATCTCAACAGGTTGCCTGCTGAAGGCAGGCTAATTTCACAACAGCTGGAGTCCAGCTTCATTCTGTGACACCTATTGTTTCTTGGGAAACTCAAGCATCTTCACCATGTCTCCCAAAGGGAGAACAAGCTCCTCCACTTCCGCCTTCTCTCCTAACCCTGTTGCCATAGGTTATTTTATTCCACCTGCAGCATTCTCTGGGGGATAAGTGGGCATCCTTCTCTATGTTCACAGATGCCCCCAAATTCCAGGAGGCATGTGTCAAGTTCTCAAACATTCTTTCACCACCCTCCACTCGAGTAGCACTCCCAGAGCAGTCCTCTGCAGCAGGCGTGAAGGTCGCTGCAAGGCTCTCCCTTCAAGAAAGGATTGGCCAGGGCGCCTGGGTGGCTCAGTGGGTTAAAGCCTCTGCTTTCAGCTCAGGTCATGATCTCAGGGTCCTGGGATCGAGGCCCACATCGGACTTTAGCTGCAAGTGGTGAAGGCAGCCGACTGCCTCCAGCGCCAGCACCTTCAGGATCCACTGCAGTGTTTTAACCAACATTCTCGTTCTTTCTGGGCATCCTCCAGCCAATGACTGAGCATGGCAGGGGTCCTAGACCTGTCCATTTTCTGCCCAATATGGGATTCCTCTAATAGGCAAGCTTTGCTCCAAAGCTCACCATTGGGTTGTCTGAAACTCTGTCAGATCTACATTGTGGTTTCAGGTTCTTTCTGCCCAGTCTTACCTTCTGCCCCCTCTGCAGATGTCGTTATCTATATCACCATCTGCACGCTCTCACTGCTCAAATCTGCACCTCCCCCCTCCCCAGCTATTTCCATTTTTTTATTATGTCATTTTATTTTTTCAGTGTTCCAGGATTCATTGTTTGTGCCCCACACCCAGTGCTCCATGCAATACATGCCCTCAGTACCCACCACCAGGCTTGCCCATCCCTCATCCCCTCCCCTCCAAGACCCTCAGTTTGTTTGAGTCCAAAGTCTCTCATGTTTTGTTTCCCTCCCCAAATTACCCTACTTCCCATTTCCTTTCCTTCTTCTACTGTCCTCTATATTACTCCTTATGCACCACAAGTAAGTGAAACCATGTGATACTTGACTTTCTCTACTTGGCTCATTTCACTCAGCATAATCTCCTCCAATCCCATCCATGTTGCTACAAAAGTTGGGTATTCATCCTTTCTGATGGAGGAGTAATATTCTATTGTATATATGGACCACATCTTCTTTATCCATTCATCTGTTGAAGGGCACCTTGGCTCTTTCCACAGTTTGGCGATTGTGGCCATTGCTGCAATGAACATTGGGGTACATATGGCCCTTCTTTTCAGTACATCTGTATCTTTGGGGTAAACACCCAGTAGTGCAATTGCAGGGTCATAGGGTAGCTTTACTTTGAATTTTTTAAGGAATCTCCACACTGTTTTCCAAAGCACGCAGCCATTTCTTTACACAGATGTGAAATGTGTATCATCGTTGGAAGTTTTCCCTGTCCAATTCTCTTTCCCTCTCCTGACATTTCCCAGAAGTTCACCTACCCAATAAGCTTCTGACACTTTTTTTTAAAAAAAGATTTTATTCCTTTATTTGACAGAGAGAAACAGAGTTAGAGAAGGAACACAAGCAGGGGTAGTGAGAAAGGGGGAAGCAGGCTTCCCAACAAGCAGGGAGCCCAATGCAGGGCTCGATCCCGGGACTCCAGGATCATGACCTGAGCTGAAGGCAGTTGCTTAACGACTGAACCACCAAGGCACTCCAGCTTCTGGCACTTTTAACTCAGTCTTAGCATCTGATTCTCAGAGGACCCAAAGTGACCGTTTCCAAATTTCTGCAGCTCAGCAGCCATCCTAGCTTTGAGGGGTTCTCTTGGATCCCCCACATCTGAACAGGAAAAACACAGCATTCGTCACCTTAGTCTGTCAGTCAACTCCTGAAACTGATGTCTGGTTTGTGTGTCAATGAATTTGCCTCAGATTTCTGGTCTTCTCTTCGTATGGACTTAGTGAGGTGGGAAGGATGATGGCTGAAGAACCAATTCTGTATTTCCATGCCTGCTGAGGAGGATGCCTAGCAGGTACTTGGTTCATTCTTTAGAAAGTGGGCCTCATACTGTGGGTCTGGTGTGGGCCATGGACTAGTGGCTGATTCTGGACTGGGGGCTCTATGCCGAGGGCAAGTTTCGGGACAATTAAACTGGCCCTCCTCAGACCCTTCTGGGGTCTGCTGGTGTTGCTGTCTCCTTCCATGCTGGCTCCTGCAATGCCTGGAATAGCCCATGCCCTGGATGCACCTCAAGGAGACTGACAGCGTGACTTAGGACTCTGTTTCTGAAAATAGCTTTCATGTTTGGAAGCACACAGCATTAAACCTTGCTCTCAAACCTGCGGAAGAAGGAGGAGGAAGTGGAGGAGGAAGTGGACCTCAGCTTAGAGCATTAGCAAAATTCCAAGACAGGACAATGCTCACTTGAAATTTACATGAGCATGCACGCACACATTATATGGACACAGAAGTGTTTATATATAATGTCTACAATACTGAAATCATGCTATTTATTCCTACACTTTTTTAAAAAAATCCATACAATACATAGACTACATAGACTGTCCAACACCAAGAATGAATGCTAATGTAAACTATGAATTTTGGGTGATAATGATGTGTCAACATAGGTTCATCAATTGTAACAAATGTACCACTGTGTTATAGGATGTCAACTGTGGGGAGGGGTTGTGCAAGTGTGGGGACCGGGGGTATTTGAGAATACTCTGTACTTTCTGCGTAATTTTGTTGTAAACCTAAAACTGCTCTAAAAATAAAGTTTATTAATTTAAAAAAGTTTTAAAATGTGACAATAGCAACTTATCTAATTCTTTTAATTGTTATGTAGAATTCTACTACATGGGTTACTATGATTTATTTAACCAGCCTCCCAATTTTAAGGGTTTTTCATCAATTTTTCTTTACAATTAATTCCACAATGATCAATAATATATATCCAGCTTTAAGTATTTCTACACAACAGATTTACCAAAGTGTAGTGGCTAGATCAAAGAGTCTGGACTTTTAAAATATTTATAGATATACAATGTTTATAAATATACAATATGCTTCCCAACAACACTGACCCAGTATATAATCCCATCACAGTGTTGAGTGACTGTTTCTTTGCATGCTTGCCAACCCTGGAAATTGACAATATTTTGAATTTTTACCAATCTTATAGGTCAAATGAAATATTTTGATTTGTATTTCTTTGGTTACTAATAAGGCAGAGTATCTTTTATACATTACTAACCATTTGTATATTCTTATATCCTTTGTTCATTTTTCTAATGTGATGTTGGTTTTATTAATTTGTAAGAATTCTTTTTATGTTAGGTAAAGTCTTACCTGTCCTATGTGTTGCAACTATATCTTTCCAATTTGTTTGTTTTTTAAAAGATTTTATTTCAGGGGTACCTGGGTGGCTCAGCCCTTAGGCGTGTGTCTTCGGCTTAGGTCATGATCCCGGAGTGCCGGGATCGAGCCCTGCATTGGGCTTATTGCTCAGTGGGAAGCCTGCTTCTCCCTCTCTCATTCCCTCTGCTGTGTTCCCTCTCTGGCTGTGTTTCTCCCTGTCAAATAAATAAAATAAAATTAAAAAAGAGAGAGAGAGCATGAGATGGGGGAAGGTCACAGGGAGAAACAGACTCCCTGCTGAGCAGGGAGCCTGATGCAGGACTTGATCCTGTAACTCTTACTCTTGGGATCATGACCTGAGGCAAAGGCAGCTGCTTAACCAACTGAGTCACACAAGTGCCTCGATTTGGGTTTTTTTTCAATATGCATTTATTTATTTATTTTAGAGAGAGAGCAAGTGAGCAGTGTGATGGGCAGAAGGAGAGAGAGAGAATGTCAAGCAGACTCCCCACTGAGTGGAACCTGACATGGGACTCCACGTAGGGCTTGATACAATGACCCTAAGATCAGGACCTGAGCCAAAGCCAAGAGTCAGATACTTAAGTGACTGTACCACCCAGGTGCCCGTGTTGTTTTTTTTTTTTAATCTTTATTTATGGTGTTTTATGCTTTGCAGGTTTTAAAGTTTTATTATGTAGTTGAATTTATGTCTTTTTGCTCTTAGAACTTCTTGGTTTTCTGCCACCCTTACAAAAGCCTTAACCATTTTTTTTCTTATACTATTTTTATGGTTCTATTATATCTTTAGTACATTCCAACGTATTTTGGAATAAGGAATGAGGTAATACATCATCTTTATTTTTCCAAGTGGCTAGCTAGTTTTCCAGATACTTTTACTGGACAATGTTATCTTTTCTCTACTGATTTCAAAATGCTACCTTTATCAAAATCTAAATTGTTGTATGCACTTGGCTTATTTCCAAACCTTCTATCTGCTTCTTTTTTTTTTAATTTATTTGAAGAGAGAAACACAGCCAGAGAGGGAACACAGGCAAGGGGAGTGAGAGAGGGAGAAGCAGGCTTCCTGCCAATCACGGAGCCCGATGTGGGACTCGATCCTGGGGTCTCCAGGATCATGACCTGAGCCAAAGGCAGTCGCCCAACCAACTGAGCCACCCAGGCGCCCTGCTTCTTTTTTTTGAAGTAGGCTCCACACCCAACTTGGGACTTGAAGATGAAGAGTTGCACGTTCTACCACCAGCCAGGTACCCCTGCTTACTATTTTAATTATCATATCATACTTTTAAAATTGTAACCTTACAATTATTTTAATATCTAGTAGAGCTAGATTTCCCTCTAATTTATTTTCTATAACTTTCCCAGATATTCTTGCATGTTTTTACTTAGATGACTTTTTTTTCCAAAGATTTCATTTTTTAAGTTTTTTAAAAGATTTTATTAATTTATTTGTCAGAGCAAGGGAGCACAAGCAGAAGGAGCAGCAGGCAGAGGGAAAAGCAGGCTCCCCAATGAACAGGGAGTCCAATGCAGGACTCGATCCCAGAACTCTGGGATCACAACCTGAGCTGGCCAGATGTTTAACTGACTGAGCCATGCAGAAGTCCCTACTTAGACGAATCTTTAAGATAGTTTTCTCAGGGGTGCTTGGGTGGCTCAGTTGGTTAAGCGTTTGCCTTTGGCTCAGGTCATGATCCTGGAGACCCAGGATTGAGTCCCACCTCGGGCTCCCTGCTTGGTGAGAAGCCAGTTTCTCCCTCTCTCACTCCCCCTGCTTGTGTTCCCTCTCTCGTTGTATTTTTCTCTGTCAAATAAATAAAACTTTAAAAAAAATAATTTTTTCAGCTATCCCCAAAGTACTATGGGATTTCAAAATCAGGATTGCTATAGGGACACCTGGCTGGCTCAGTTGGTATAGCATGCACCTCTTGATCTCAGGGCTGTAAGTTCAAGACCCACATTGGGTGTAGAAATTACTTAAAAATAAAATCTCAGAAAAAGAAAGTAAAATCAGAATTGCTGTAAATTTATAAGTCAGTTTAGGAGTAATCAATACCTTCACAAAATTCAATCTCTTGATGTCTCTCTGGAAAAAAAATTAGTTTCCCTAATATAGATTTTACACAATTTCTTAAATAATATAATATTTCAGGGGTGCCTGGGTGGCTCAGTTGGTTAAGCAACTGCCTTCGGCTCAGGTCATGATCCCGGAGACCCGGGATCGAGCCCCACATCAGGCTCTCTGCTCGGCAGGAAGCCTGCTTCTCCCTCTCTCACTCCCCCTGCTTGTGTTCCCTCTCTCGCTGTGTTTCTCTCTGTCAGATAAATAAAATCTTAAAAAAAAATAATATAGTATTTCATGGCACCTATAATGTGCAAGGCACTGTTTAAGATGTTGGACATAAAAAATAAGGTTCCTATTTTGGTGGAGCTAGTGGGAGAAAAAGAACAGCATTTAAAAATACATATATAATATGACAATTGGTGACAAGTGCTATAAAGAAAATATAGCTGGGGGTGCCAGGGTGGCTCAGTCAGTTAAATGCCCAACTCTTGATTTTGGCTCAGGTCATGATCTGAGGGTCGTGAGATAGAGCCCTGCATCTGGCTCCAGGCACAGCAGGGAGTCTGCTTGAGATTTTCTTTCTCTCCTTCTCTCCCTCTGCCTCTCCCCCGCAACGTGCATACTCTCTCTCTCTCTCTCTCTCTCTCTCTCTCTCTCTCTCAAATAAATACATCTTAAAAAAAGAAAAAAAGCTGGATAACAGGATAGAGAATAAAGGGAGAGGAATGCTATTTTATATAGAGTGGTCATGGAAGGCCTTTCTGATAGGTGAAACTTGATCAGAAACTTGAAGGAGGTGAACAAACCAGCCATGTGAATATCAGGGCATTACAGGAAGTAAGTACAAAGCCCTACGACTCAAGAATGATTGGTTTGTTTGAAGAACAGCAAGGAAGATGGTGTGACTGAAGTGCAGGTATTCAAGATCTGAGTGGTAACTAGGGGCCAGGTTATGTAAGTACTTACAGGTCTTGAGAAAGACTTTGAATTTTATTCTGAGTGGGTTTAAAAACCACTGGGAGGTTTTATTTTTTATTTTTATGTTTTTCTTTTTTTAAGATTTTCTTTATTTGACAGAGAGAAACACAGCCAGAGAGGGAACACAAGCAGGGGGAGTGAGAGAGGGAGAAGCAGGCTTCCCGCCGAGCGGGGAGCCCGAGGTGGGACTCGATCCCAGATATCCGGGATCATGACCTGAGCCGAAGGCAGTCGCTTAACCAACTGAGCCACCCAGGCGCCCCTATTTTTATGTTTTTCAATTTATTATATATATGTATATATAGAGAGAGAGTGCACGGGATGTGGAGGGTGGGGAAGGACAGAGAGAGAGAAGCAGACTCCCTGATGAGTGCAGAGCAGGAGCCCATGTGCGGCTTGATCCCACGACACTGAGACCACAACCTGAGCTGAAATCAAATAGGACACTCAACTGAGTCACCCAGGTGCCCCACCATTGGGAGGTTTTGAAGAAAGAAGTGTCCTGATTTATTCTTTTAGATGGGCACTGTCATTTCTATACAAAGAATAGAGGAACAAAAGTGGAAGCAGGGAGACCAGTTACATCCAGGAGAGAGATGATGGTAGCCTGGGCTAGGGTGGTAGTGGTGAGGGTTTTGTGTGGTCAGAACACAAAGAAGTAAGCCAGGGGCCTCTTCTATCCATAGGTATTTGCCAATCTTGAGGTGCTCCTTAAGTGAGGGTAGCAGATGAGACAATGTGTTAGTGACCCGAAGCTACCAGAAAGGTAAACCCTAGACCCTGGATAACCTGTCTCTCTCTCTCTCTCTCTCTCTTTCTTTCTCTCTCTCTCTCTCTCTCACCACACACACACACACACACACACACACACACACACACAGAGCGGACAGGCAAGCAGTACTTATGAGTGGGAATTAGGAACCAAAGAGATGGAGCTCAGCTGGAGGTGAGTACCAGCCAAAGGCGGGCTCCTAGTACAATACAGACCCCTTCTGGAGACAGAACTCAGAGGACTGCACTTTGGAAATGGGGACACAAAATTCCTTGAGCATCACTTCCAGACTGCTAATTGCCTTCAGGTGAGCCATCAGATGACTGGTGCGAGACCTCAAAGAGGGGAGAAACCCACAGCGGTTAGCGAAGTATGCAGTGATGTTTTTATCCTAAGGGTGTTTGCCTCCTCCCAAGAGGCATCTGAGAAGCTGAGTTTCTCTTTCAGTAGCCTCATGGATCTAGGCATACAGGAGTTGGAATTTGGGGTAAACCATTCCCTGTTTTGGGCTTAGAAACTAGAGGATTACATTCCAGAAGTAAGGATGACCCAGAATTAAATCAGTCTTCATTAAGTCTACATTTTGGCTTTGTCATTTAACTAACTCAGAAAACATCAAGGTTTAAACTTGGATTAAGGTAATCCCATATTTTTAGTACCCCCAGGCACCTGGAGAGCAGCAAACAAATCTTTTCTAGGAAAAGAGACTATTCCAGACTTCAAATTATTTCTATAATTAATTTTCAAGTATGACATCCAACACATAATCAAAGGTAACTAGATCGACAGTGAGAGACAACACACAATGAGTAAGAGCCATCAGAAACAGGAGACAATAGAAACAGACTCCCTACAATGCTAGATACTGAGAAAAGCCTTATTTAAACATTTCTCAAGGAACTAGAAATTAGAAAAGTGATAGTACAGTTATGAAAACAAACCAGCTAGGGGTACCTGTGTGGCACAGCCAGGCAAGCATCTGCCTTCAGCTTAGGTCATGATCCTGGTGTCCTGGGAGGGAGCACCACATCCGGCTCCTTGATCAGTGGGGAGCCTGCTTCTTCCTCTGCCTGCTGCTCCCCCTATTTGTTCTCTCCCTCTCTGTCAAATAAATAAATAAATAAATAAATATTAAAAACAACCAACTAGAAATTACAGAAGTGAAAATTATAACCCAAATTAAGACTTTGGTAGATAGGTTTCAGAGTAGATTAAACAGAACTAAAAACAGAATCAATTAACCAGAAGAGAAACTAAAAGAAATTGTTCAAATGAATCTATTCTCTCAGCTGCAGACCAAGGTGCCAGAAGATAATAGAAAGATATATTTTTTAAGGATTTATTTGTGGGGCGCCTGGGTGGCTCGGTCGGTTGAGCGATTGCCTTCGGCTCAGGTCATGATCCCGGAGACCCGGGATCGAGTCCCACATCGGGCTCCCTGCTCGGCGGGAAGCCTGCTTCTCCCTCTCTCACTCCCCCTGCTTGTGTTCCCTCTCTTGCTGTGTTTCTCTCTGTCAAATAAATAAAATCTTAAAAATAAAATAAAATAAAGGATTTATCTGCTTGACAGAAAGAAAGAGCAAAAGCAGGGGGAGCAGCAGGTAAAGACAGAAGGAGTGCCCCACTGAGCAGAGAGCCCAACGTGGGGCTAGATCCCAGATGACCTGAGCTGAAGGCAAATGCCTAACTGACTGAGCTACCCAGGCACCCCTAGAAAGAGATCTTTAAAGTATTAAAAGAATACTTTTAATTCCAACTTAGTTACATCAATTCTATATGGGTGAAAATATCTTTCAAAACTGAAGCAAAATATGGGAAATACAGGAAAAAAGAGCAAGGCAGCTTTATTCATAACTGCCAAACCTTGGAAGCAACCAAGATGCCCTCCAAAAAGTCAATGGATAAGTAAACTGTGCTACATCCAGGGGCCCTGGGAGGCTAAGTCAGTTAAATAGCTGCCTTCAGCTCAGGTCATAATCTCAGGACCCTAGGATGAAGCCTTGCATTGGGCTCCCTGCTCAGTGGGGAGTCTGCATCTTCCTCTCCCTCTGATCTCCCTCCCAACTTATGCTTTCTGTCTCTGTGTCTCAAATAAAGAAATAAAATCTTTTAAAAAATAAAAATTATGGGAGCTTGGGTGGCTCAGGTGGTTAAGTGACTGCCTTTGGCTCAGGTCATGATTCCAGAGTTCTGGAATCGAGTCCTGTGTTGGGCTCCCTGACTAGCAGTCTGCTTCTCCCTCTGACACTTGTCCCTCTCATGCTGTCTCTCTCACTCAAATAAATAAATAAAAATCTTTGAAATAGACAAATAAATAAAAAATAAAATTAAAAAAAAATTAGTGGTACATCCAGACAATGGACTATTATTCGGTGTTAAAAAATGAAATGAGCTATCAAGCTATAAAAAGGACATGGAAGATTCTTTTTAAAAAAATTTTGTTTGTTTATTTATTTGACAGAGAGAAACACAGCTAGAGAAGGAACACAAGTAGGGGGAGTGAGAGAGGGAGAAGCAGGCTTCCTGCTGAGCAGGGAGCCCAATGCAGGAGCCGGATCCCCGGACTCCGGGATCATGACTTGGGCCAAAGGCACACACTTAACGACTGAGCCACCCAGGCGCCCCAGTGGAAGATTCTTTAATGTATATTACTAAATGAAAGAAACCAATCTGAAAAGGCTACATACTGTATGAATCCAATTACATATATGACATTTTGGAAAAGGCAAAACTATGAAGATAGTGAAAACATCAGTGGTTACCAGGGGCTTAGGGGAGGGAGAGATGACTAGGTGGAGCACAGAGGATTTTTAGACCAGTGAACTATTCTTTATTTTTTTTTAATTTTTAATAATCTCTACACCCAACATGGGGCTTGCACTCATGACCCCAAGATCAAGAGTTGTATGCTCTTCTGACTGAGCCATCCAGGCACCTCTAGAGCAGTGAACTATTCTGTATAACATATAATCGAGGATACATGCCATTACATATTTGTCAGAAACCAGAGAATACACAACACAAAGAATGAACCCTAATATAAACTGCGGCTTGCTACAGCATGGATGAAGACATTATGCCAAGTGAAAGAAACCAGTCACAAAGGACCACATATTATGTAGTTCTATTTATATGAAATGCCAGACAGGAATTTTGAGAAAGAGGAGCACCTGGGTGGCTCAGTTGGTAATGCCTCCAACTCTTGGTTTCGGCTCAGGTCATGATCTCAGGGTCACGGGATCAAGCCCCACATTGGGCTTCATGCTCGGCAGGAGGTCTGCTTGAGATTCTCTCTTCCTCTCCTTCTGCCCCTCCCCCAACTCATCCATGTGCGTGTGCGCACTCTCTCAAATAAATAAACAAATAAAATCTTTAAAGGAATTGTGAGGAAGAGAAGAGGCTTCTTCAGGGTACCAGCAGTGGTAAAACATGATAATATCACTTTGAGTTCATACTCAGGAGAAAGTCTCACCCTGACTAAGTAAATACTAAGAACAGGTTTGAGACCTGGTGGATCTCAGCACTAAGAGTCAAAAGAAAGGCGCCTCAAAACTGCACTGAACAAAAGGCTTAAGAAAGAAGGCAGTAACTTGGAAGGGAGAAACAACTACGGGAGGAATAGTATCACAAAATCAGAAGTTCAAATTACTCCCCAAAAAGCACAATTTATTAAAGAAACTGTACGGGGCACCTGGGTGGCTCAGTCATTACCTGTTTGCCTTTGGCCCAGGTTATGATCCCTGAGTCCTGGGACTGAGCCCTGCATTAGCCTCCCTGCTCAGTGGGAAGCCTATTTGTCCCTCTCTCATTCCCCCTGCTTGTGTTCCTTCTCTAGCTGTGTTTCTCTCTGTCAAATAAATAAATAAAATCTTGGGGCGCCTGGGTGGCTCAGTCATTAAGCATCTGCCTTTGGCTCAGGTCATGATCCCAGAGTCCTGGGATCTAGCCCCGCATCAGGCTCCCTGCTCAGCAGGAAGCCTGCTTCTCCCTCTCTCACTCCCCGTGCTTGTGTTCCTTCTCTACCTGTGTTTCTCTCTGTCAAATAAGTAAATAAAATCTTTTAAAAAATAAAAATAAATAAATAAAATCTTTAGAAATAATACAGATAAATAAATAAACTGTACTTCATTATGTCAACAGAAGAGGGTGCTCTTGAACCAATAAACTAAATAAGGCCTCCAAACTCTCTTTCCCCTTCTGCATCAGCTGTTATTGTTGAACCAAGGACTCCCAGAACACTTTATAATGACTAGAAAAAGGAACCCAACATCTGTGCAAAGCTACTATAAGAAAAAAAATGAAATAAATAATCTTTTAAAAAAAGAAAAAATGAGTTAAATATATTAAACAAGCAATTACACATATGAAAGAATACTATGAATCAGAAATTCAAAAACTCAGAAGAGAAACAAACAGGAAAATGTAAAGTGAGTGCTCACTGAATTCAGGAAAAAAAAATTGAAGAAAAAGACAAAAGCATCTCAGAAGACCAAATTAAAAAGTAGCCAAAGGAGAATGGATATGATCGAATAATACTGGAAAGGAAAGAAAGAATGACTTGAAAAAGAGCCAGGAGAACAAAACAAAATAAAGAGGTAAAGAGGAAACTGCTTGATACATCTGGAATCTCTTGAGAAAGAAGAAAAAGCAAATAATGAACAGAAGTAATATTTTTTAATCAAAATCACAACAAAACTTTCTAGAGTAAAAGAACACCTGATTCTACATATTTAACGAGCCCATTTTAAGGGCTCCTGGCTGGCTCAGTTGGTGGGGCATGTGACTATTGATCTCGGGGTTGTAAGTTCAAGTCCCATCTAGGGTGTAGAGATTACTTAAAAATAAAATTAAAAAAAATAAGAGTCCTTTTTTATAATTGGGAAAACTCATTGGGAAAACTGACCATCAATTCTGAGACAAGGTCTAATAAGATAGACATTAATGATAAAGAAAAAAATCCTTTGGATCTACAGGCAAAAAGAACAAAAAACTGAAAATAAGTGACCTACAAAAAAGAAAACTGGGTGACATCAAACCACTTGATAGGATTACATAAACTAAGACAAGAGTGAAGAAACACTTTAAAGAAAAGTTGTGAGCCATGGTTTTTAGTTTTAAACTTTCAAGAACTGAAGATATTTGGTATTCAACTCTTTCTGAGGATTCTACTAGAGGTCAGTTTCATCCAACTAAGAGAAGATTGGAAGTTTTTGGCAAAAGAACATATAATGAGAATTGAATATGTTTAATTATAAATCTAAGACTAAAACAAATATGAGAATCATGAGTTGAAGAATGCTCTTTGACAAAGTAGAAATATAACCCCAAAAGGGAGTGAAGGAGAAATGTAGAAGTAACTCAATGATTGCCACATAGGTCATAGGTAGGAGTGAAAGGATATCATTTTTTTAAAGATTTATTATTTTATTTGAGAGAGAGAGACAGAAAGAGAGAGAGCAAGCACACAATGGGGAGCGGGGGGGAGAGGGTAGGCAGAGGGAGAGGGAGTGAAAGAATCTCAAGAAGGCTCCATCTCACGACCCTGAGATCATGACCTGAGCTGAAACCAAGAGTCAGACACTCAACCGACTGAGCCACCCAGGTGCCCCTCAAAGGATATCATTTTAAATTAACAAACCAAATAGTAGAAACCTAGGTGGTGAGGAAAATGAGGACAAAGAGCTGAGATCCTTACTGATTCCAGTATAGACCACCTAATCTATCCCAGCTGATGGCTTCACCTAAGTTTCCTTATGCTCTGACCCCTGAGCTAGCACTTTAAATATTTCAAGTATCAAATAGGTTCCCTGCTAGGCAACCTCTCTCTCCCTTTTCTCCCACAAGCCCAGGCCATTCGTTACACTCAATTCTATTTCGTAATCTTATGGTGACACTCCCTCTCTCTCACATTCTCAACCTACAAAAAAAGAACACTTTACCTTCCGGCTTGCCAGCTGCCCCACTTCTAGCCAGAGAGGCCAGCTTCCACTGAGCCTGCCAAAGGGCTTCCAGAGCAGCTTTATTTATACAGATTTGCACAATGCATTTGTCTGTACGGGCAGCATCCTGCCTTCCAGCAGACTCAGATACTGAAAAGTTACTCTCTGTTTCAGAAGATTGTTGAAATTTAAAGTTCTCTAAAAATTATAAGCTGTAACCATTTTCTTTTTTTAAGACTTTATTTGAGAGAGAGTGAGTGAGCAGAGGGAGAGGCAGAGGTACAAGGAGACTTCCCACTGAGCTGGGAGCCCAATGTAGGGCTTGATCCCAGGACCCTGGGATCATGACCTGAGCCAAAGGCAGACACTTAACCAATGGAGCCACCCAGGCGCCCCAGCAGTCACTGTTTTCTTTAGGCCATACCCAGTTGCTTGTTAATCAAGCCATGAAAGCAGACAGCAGGTAGGCAGTTCAGAAAAAAAATATGAAAGATAATGCTGGTTTTTTTGTTTGAGGTCAATGTTTCTTATCATATTAAGGCAATATCTATCTATTCCTGTTTCAGTAAGGTTTTATAAAATATTATCATAAGGAAACACTGAATTCTTTCAGATGTCTTTTTGGGCATATGATCAAGAGGATCATATGTTTTCTAACTTTCCCCTAATAATATAATAAATATAATATTAATGTATTTCATTATACTGAAGCACCTTCACATTTCTAAGATAAATTCCAGGTGGTCATGGTTAATACATGATGGTATTCTTTTGTTAGTATCTTATTAGAGTTTTTGCAGCAATCTTTTAAGTGATATTTCACCCAATTTATTTTGTACAATCGCTTTTTTTTTAAATTTTATTTTTTTATTTAACAGCGAGAGAGATCACAGGCAGGCAGAGAGGCAGGCAGAGAGAGGAGGAAGCAGAGAGCCCGATGCGAGCCTCCATCCCAGGACCCTGAGATCATGACCTGAGCAGAAGGCAGAGGCTTTAACCCACTGAGCCACCCAGGTGCCCACAATCACTTTTTCTTGACCAATTTTTTTCCTTCCAAATAATCTTCTTTCAAGAGCAATGCTCATATGCATACCATAGCCCAGCTACCATATACAGTCCCTGCTCAGTCTGGGATTCCTTCACACACCATGTCTTAGCCCAACATAAAGGAGCCCTTATAGAGCCCACAGTCCTTAACCATAGTAGCCATTGAGGTGAGGGATGGCCCTCTGCCCAGTTCAGGACCCTTATGCAGACTTCTGCTCCCACAGTCGCTGTGCAGACAATCTTCTAATACATACCAGACCAGTAGGATTTCTCCTGTCTATATCCATTCCACTATTTAGCATAATAGGGCCTGCATAAGATTCTCATTCTGCATCTGCCCCTCCCAGATCTTTTCTCCCTCTTTCTCCCCGTCTTCCCCTCCCAAAAAAGAAATTCTCTTTATCAGAAAATATCATAAGGTGAAAAGACAAGTCACCGAATGGAGTAGATATTTGCAATAAATCCTAGAACAAATGGCTGTTTTCCAAAATGAACAAAGAATTCCTACAGGGGCGCCTGGGTGGCTCAGTTGGTTAAGCGACTGCCTTCGGGTCAGGTCGTGATCCTGGAGACCCGGGATCGAGTCCCGCATCAGGATTCCTGCTCGGCAGGAAGCCTGCTTCTCCCTCTCTCAGTCCCTCTGCTTGTGTTCCCTCTCTCGCTGTGTTTCTCTCTATCAAATAAATAAAATCTTTAAAAAAAAAAGAATTCCTACAAATAAGACAGAAGACAACATTATAGGAAAATAGGCTAGAGACTTGAGTGTCACTCCACAAAGCTGTAAATCCAACTAGATAATAAACATAGGGGTGCCTGGGTGACTCAGTGGATTAAAGCTTCCGCTTTCAACTCAGGTCATGATCTCAGGATCCTGGGATTGAGGCCCGCATCGGGCTCTCTGCTCTCATGTTCTTCCAGCCTCTCTCTCTGCCTGCCTCTCTGCCTACTTGTGATCTCTCTCTCTCTGTCAAATAAACAAATAAAGTCTTTTTTAAAAAGCATATGACAATGTGCTTAACCTCATTAATAATCAGAGAAATACAAATTAAAACCACAATCTGTGCTATCGCATACCCACTTGATTGATGAAAATTAAAAGCCTGACACTCGGGGTGCCTGGGTGGTTCAGTCGTTAACCCTCTGCCGTTGGCTAGGGTGATAATCCCAGAGTCCCGGGATCAAGCCCCTCATCAGGCTTCCTGCTCCGCAGGAAGCCTGCTTCTCCCTCTCTCACTCCCTCTGCTTATGTTCCCTCTCTAGCTGTGTTTCTCTCTGTCAAATGAATAGATAAAAAATCTTAAAAAGAAATACAGGGACAATGGCATTACCTACTTGGCGTTGTTGTAATGACTAAACACATAGTAAAGTCCTAGTAAGTATTAACTTCTTTCTTGCTGTTGTCATTCTTACTAATGAGACAAAAACATGGAGCAATAATGAGACTGCAAATTGTTGTGACCCCCTTTGAAAACTGTCTGATATTATTTACTAAATTTGAAAATATACATATTTCATGAGTGAGCAGTTCTACATGGGTATATATCTGGCAGAAAGACTTTCCCATGTACCCTATAATATACAATATAATTACATGTATATGCTTAAGAAAAGCTGTCTTTCAAAAGTAGAATGAATAAAACATGCTGTTTATCTAATGGACTACTATATAACAATGAAAAACAAACTACAGAATACAAACAAAAACTTAAGAGTATTAAAAAAAGTGTAGGGGGGCGCCTGGGTGGCTCAGTTGGTTAGGCGACTATCTTCGGCTTAGGTCATGATCCCAGGAGACCCGGGATCGAGTCCCACATTGGGCTCCCTGCTTGGCAGGAAGCCTGCTTCTCCCTCTCTCACTCCCCCTGCTTGTGTTCCCTCTCTGGCTGTGTTTCTCTCTGTCAAATAAATACAATCTTTAAAAAAAAAGTGTAGAGAGTTGAGTTGTCAGGTCTTGTTTGGTCACTTATGTGAGTGAGATTTGTATCATGGCTTACAGGGGTAGCAATAAAGTTAAGGTGCCTTTTTTTAAGATTTATTTTAGAGAGATAGAGGGAGAAAGAGAACATGAGAGAGAGCAAGTGGTGGGAGGGGCAGAGGGAGAGAGTCTTCAAGGAGACTCCTGGCTGAGTGCAGAGTTTTATATGGGGCTCAGTCCTATAACATGAGATCATGTCCTGAGCCAAATGATGTTTAACTGACTGAGCCACCCAGGAGCCCCAAGAGAATTTCTTAAATTTAATGCACTTAAAATCATCAGTCTGTTCCTGGGCTCTCTGTTCGACTCCATTGGCTTACTTATCTTTATTTGTGTCAATATCACAATGTATTAATCAATATAGCTTTACAATGAGTCTTGATATCTGCTACAGCAATTCTTCCCACCCTGTTCTTCAACAGTGTCTTTGCTATCCTTGGCCTTGTGGATTTCAATGTATGTTTTTGAATTAGTTTGTCAAATTCCATAAAGAAAACCTGCTGGGATTTTAGTTGTAATCTACAGATTACATTGCATCTACAGACCATTGCACTGAATCTATAGATCATTTTACTTTTTTACAATTGTCGGTTCATTCCCTGGGTGAAATTTGAAACCACTCCCCCCACACACACACACACACAAACACGGTGGGCAGGAAGAGACCCAGACCCAAGAAAGAGACAGAGCACTCCAGATCGGTGGGGGAAGTCTTCAGAAGCAAGGGATTTTCCATACATACACAGCTTGTTTTGAGCGGTCACTTCCTCTCAATGATTTGCTCTGACAATATTTAGTCTTCTACTCCATAAATACAGTGTATTGCTTCATTAGGTCTTTTTCTTCTTCTTTTTTTAAGATCCATCTACTTATTTTGGAGAGAGAGAGTAGGGAGGCAAGAGAGAGAGAGAATCTCAAACAGACTCCCTGCCAAGTGCAGAGCCCCACTCGGGACTTTATCCCATGACATCAAGATCACCACCCAAGCCAAAATCAAGAGTCAGATGCCCAACTGACTAAGCCACCCAGGCATCTCTGTTTAGGTCTTCTTTAATGTTTAATAAGTTTTTATATTTTTACCCATAAAGTATATAAACTTCTCCAGTTCTATTTGCTTCAAGGCTTTTTCCAACATTTTATTATGATTTTGTTCAACAATACAGAAAATGTGAGAGAATATTACACTGAACCCCATATACCAACCACCTTGATTTTTACCATTAACATTTCACTATACTTGCTTTATCATGTGTTATTCATCTCCCCAACTCTCTATCCATCCATTAATCCATGTCATTCTTGGTGTATTTCAAAGTAAATTGCAGACATCAGTGTATAGGCTACTTTCTGGCAATTGGCTTGAGGAACAGAAACTTAAGGCAAAAGGGCCCACAGCAACCACCTTGCTGAATGCCCACAGGCTCATTAAACCACCCACCTCAAAATAGCCATGAGTCCTAACCCACGGCTTACAACCAGGCAGAGTTCCTGGGATTATCAAAAAAGGGAAAACACCATATGTCCCCATACTGCCTTACTCTGACCTATAACTGTGGCCCCTCACCAACACTTTATTGCAGACAGTTTCTGCTTTGCTGTCCTGCTCACCAGTTCCTTGTGGTGTATTCAATAAACTATCTTTTGTTCTGCCTTGGGTGAATTATTTCACTGCCCTCATCATCAGCCTCCACCCTATCAGGTTGACCCACATTTGGTGACACCCCCATCTGATCAAGAGACCCCACATTTTGTGGCCTTCATGGTTGGTACACTTACTCTGAAATTCCACAATGTGATATTCCAAGTTTTTTAAATGATGCTACTGGCATATTGTATCCTTTTCTTTTAATTTCCATTTTTTTATATGTTGTCATTATGTGGGAAAAAATTAAGTTTTATATATAGGTCTTTTATCCAGCATCCTTGTTGAACAGTCCCATTAATATCATTGATTTGTATGTACTTTTAGAACATTTACATGCATAGTCATGTCATGTACAAATAATAAAAATTCTGGTTTATCCTCTCAAAACCTTGTATCATTTTTCCCTTGCTGCACTGCATAGGAGTTCCACTACAATGTTAGAGAGAAATGGTAAAAAAAAAAAAAGAGAGAGAAATGGTGATGATAGTGGGCATCTCTGTTATGTTCATGATCTCAAAGGAAAAGTTTTCAATTGTTCACCATTAAATATGATGATGGCTTTAAATTTTTTCAAGATCCTTATCAAATTAAGAACATTGTTGTCTAAAATTTTTTAATTAAAAAAAGAACCTTTTAGTCTATGCTTATTTTGCTATTAGTTTTTAATATGAGTGGATACTGAATTTTTAAAGATTTTAGGTAATCTCTACACCCCTTGTGGGGCTTGAACTTACAACCCCAAGATCAAAAGTTCCATATTCTATCAACTGAAGCAGTCAGGCACCCCTGAATGGATATTGATTTTTTTTATGTTTTTTCTGCATCTTCTGAGGTTACCACAAGATTTTCCCTTTTAATATGTTAGTATAGAATAGTCAAAGCAATCCTGAAAAAGAAAGCAAAGCTGAAGGCATCACAATTCCAGAGTTCAAACACTATTACAAAGCTGTAGTCATCAAGACAGTATGGTACTGCCACAAAAACAGACACATAGACCAGTGGAACAGAATAGAGAACCCAGAAATGGACCCTCAATTCTATGAAAAGGCAGGAAAGAATAGTCAATGGAAAAAAGAAAGTTTCTTCAACAAATATTGTTGGGAAAACTGGACAGGGCATCTGGGTGGCTCAGTGGGTTAAAGCCTCTGCCTTCAGCTCAGGTCATAATCTCAGAGTCCTGAGATCAAGGCCCATATCAGGCTCTCTGCTCAGCAGGGAGCCTGCTGTTAAAGTCCGATGTCCACCACCTCCCCAAAAGGAAACCGAGGATGCTCAGGATAATGCAAATCACACCGTGAGGTTTATTTCCAGCTAGCTAGGGTCCAAGCATCTGCCCGGCACAGCGGGTTTCAGCAAGGACCCCAAATGCAAGGGTCTAGGGGTTTATATACGTTTCAAACAGCAAGCAAGAGTTACACAGTAATTTTCCTGCTAGGGTGAGATAACATTGTTAGCCCCGTCCCCAATTCCTGGACTGCTCACACATTTCCG
>PITA01012858.1:0-59656 GCA_004023965.1 Spilogale gracilis
GCCTGGGTGGCTCAGTTGGTTAGGCGACTGCCTTCGGCTCAGGTCATGATCCTGGAGACCCGGGATCGAGTCCCACATCGGGCTTTCTGCTCGGCGGGAAGCCTGCTTCTCCCTCTCTCACTCCCCCTGCTTGTGTTCCCTCTCTCGCTGTGTTTCTCTCTGTCAAATAAATAAAATCTTTAAAAAAAAAAAAAAAAAAGAATATCTAAGACGGACCCCATTCTGTTGCATTTTGCAAGTTTATTTAACCACGGACGTTTGGAGGTATAACATTCAGGGTAGAGGTTGCAACCTGGAGAACCAAGGGCCAAACCTGGCCAACAGATATAGAGTTCTTTGACCAGCACAGGGCTGCTTAAAGTCTCCAAAATTTAAGTCTGTGAGGTTTCACATACACATCATGAATTTTTACATAAAAATGAGCTTCTGAGTTTTTCAGCTTGTCTTGAAAAAAAATCTACAGATTGGGTCAACCTGAGTCCTTGTTTCCACCTGGTGACAGCGGGCCAGAAAACAGGTGATCGATTGGAGCCGCGGCTGCTCTGTCTAGATGGGGTGTGGTCTCCAAATAGTCACTGCCCCCCCGGGACATTCCAGTTTGTGAACCCTGAGAGTCTAATGCTAATCAAATGCTGAGATAAGAAAGGCAAGACGGTGAATTTTGTCCGCATACCTCTTCGTTAAAAAATTGTTGAGCACATTCATCATCCTTTCACACATTGCTGAATGGCATAAAATGTACATTATAAAGTATATACCAAGAATAGTGTAACAGGATGAGATTTAAAAGAAATATAGGGCGCCTGGGTGGCTCAGTGGGTGAAAGCTTCTGCCTTTGGCTCAGGTCATGATCTCAGGGTCCTGGGATAGAGACCTGCATCGGGCTCTCTGTTCAGCAGGGAGCCTGCTTCCTCCTCTCTCTCTGCCTGCCTGTGTTCTCTCTCTGTCAAATACATAAATAAACAAAATATTTAAAAAAATAAAAGAAATAAAAGAAATATAAATGTGACGTTTCCCTTTTCATCCTACACTCTGTGGAGGCCGGGTGCAGCTCCTCAACCAGGGCCTTACTCATGGTCATTCTCACATGTAATGGTTGGTTGATGGGGTGTAAAGATGTCCAACTTGCTTGTTAAAGCAAAGATGAGAGGCGCCTGGGTGGCTCAGTTGGTTAAGTGACTGCCTTCGGCTCAGGTCATGATCCCGGAGACCGGGGATCGAGCCCCACATTGGGCTGCCTGCTCAGCGGGAAGCCTGCTTCTCCCTCTCTCACTCCCCCTGCTTGTGTTCCCTCTCTTGCTGTGTTTCTCTCTGTCAAATAAATAAATAAATAAAATCTTTACTAAATAAATAAATAAATAAAGCAAAGATGAGCACGGAACCACCATCCCTGTAGCTGGCTGGGTGTCTTGTGTCCCTGAGCTCCTCAATCCTTACAAGGAGATTATGAATTAAATGCCATTTTTCTTTGACTTTGTCTTTGAGGGTTATTTCTTTTTTCTTTGAACTATGCCCAGTAGCATAAACCACAGTCTTTGGAATGTAGGCTGTGCCTGAAATGCTAAATTAGGTCAATGCCAATTTAAATAGAGAGAGAAATTGGTGCACAACATTTCCCCCCCTAATATTGGTGAAGTGCTTGTGTTAGCCAGAAAGAATTGGCAAAAATATTACACAACTTAAAGGGACTCTTCAAGACTTGAAGCAACCACACTCCATTAGGGTCCCTGAGGGAGCCATAGAAGAATGAGTAAGTACTCAAGAAGTCGTCGGAGATTTTCGATGAAAGACTCGTGCAGAAACCTTTTTAAAAAGTTTCCTTTATTATATCAATTTGGACTTAAATTTCGATGTTTCAACTTCATCGCCTAACAAATTTTCAAAACAGCAGATAACCATGCAACCCATAAAAGTTGGGTTTCTCCTTAGTGAGGCAGAGGGAAGCAATTTCAAATGGACTCAGCTCTACCTTTCTTCCAACTAGAAAGCAGTCATAGACCGTATGTTAAGTCAGTGGGTGTGGCTGTGTTTCCGTAAACCTTTGCTTACAAAAATAGGCAACAACCAGATTTGGTCCACAGGTCACAGCTTGCTGCCCTCTGATTAAGGCTCTGTTTCTCACCCAAAATGTGAAAAAGCAGGCACGAGGCCACTTGGGAGACCCAGGTGTTTAGCACATGTTCTTCAGAAAGAACGAGGGAAAGGAGCTGGGCTTGTGTGGGTAGAAGGGAAATGAGAGAAATTGAGCCTCGCTCCCTCTAAAAAGTCACCTGGACTCTTTGCAGAGCAGGACAGCCTCAAAGTAGAAGGGAAGAGTGCTGGTGGGAAAGTGAGAGGGGAATAGATCCAGTGTTTAATGCAGCCAAAGAGAATGGCTCCAGGCGCCTGCTGTATGTCGCTATGTTTCCTGGTGCTCAAAATCCCAGGAAGTTGGAGGAGAAGCCTGCAAATATGTGTGCCGGCAAGAGCTCTGAAATGCTTCCAAAGCCATCCCTTCAAAGTACTCTAGCTTGTGCCAATGGAGAGGGTACCAAACATTCCCAGAAGCTCACTGAAATCTACAAGAAAGGGACATTTGAGAAAAATACCTTCTAGGTATTTCATGAAAGTGTCTTCTTGAACACCAATTCCTCCTGATGGAGACTGTTATTGACAGTTCTATCTCTACCTCTTTTTGAGAGGACAAATCTCTTTTTCGTCCCCCAACAAGCTCTTGACTAGAGAAAGAAATCCTTTCATAGAATAAGCCAGGGAGATCCTCTCTAAGGATTGCACTACCTTCAGTGTTCTTTTCTGCTCCATCCGCCCTGCCTCAGAAACCAGGAAAGATCAGGAAGCCCTTAGTGTGTAAGAGTTCCTGGATTGGGTTCTTTTTGTCTAGGAAAGGGTGACCAAATGAAATAAGACTTCTCATGGTAAGGTCTACCTCCCTCCATGCTTAGTCCTCTTCACTTTTCCCCAAGCAGCATTCAACATCAGTATCTCAGGCTTGGGGCATCTCCTAATACTCTAAAATGTATCTCCATGCTAAAATGCTCGACACAGGCTGTTGATTTGCTTACCTATTTGTGAGGGGTTTTTATTTCACCCTTTGACTCCTTTAAGGGTCCCTCCGGTGCCAAGCTAAGAGTGGAACTGGGGTTCCAACTTGAGCAGAGATGTTTATTTTCCAACCATCATAATCGGACTATTTGAGGAAAAGATTCTGGGATACCATTGGAGCATGAATTCTGGTTTATTTGATGTTGGCTCAGGTAGATATCAAGCTAAAAAATTTCTAGAAGATCATCTGCTCATCCTCTATCCAGACGACAGCTCTGGCTCTCCAAGCAAGAATGATAATAATAGATGCTGTTTCCCTTAATCAAGAGTTTCTCAAACTTGGGGGTACATTGAATCATCCAGAATGGAAGAAGAAGAAGAAAAAGAAGAAGAATGAGGAGGAGGAGAAGGAGAAACAGAAAGAGAAGGAGGAGAAGGAGAAGGAGAAATAAGAGAGAAAGACAGAAAGAGGAAGGAAGGAAGGAAGAAAAAGAAGGTCACCTGGGCCTACTTCTGATTCACTAGGCCTAGGCAGGACCTCAGGAGCTCTGTCTATAAAATGTACACGGCCTACCCTTTCTCTTACCAAAATCATTCTAATGTAGATGAGTTAGCGACCACAGCTAGAGACACACTTCCTTAACCTGAGGATAAGTACTAATTCTGATCCATGATGTCTCAGTCCCCAGGTGGGTATTAGTGACCCATGTTGTAAAGATCATTCTCCCCCAACCAACCTCTAAAAAAATTCTTGAAGGAAACCAACATAGAAGAAAATACAAAGAATCATGGAAACTTGGGCCTGATGGGATTTGGGGGGAGGGGGAACCACATGGGGTATCTTTCTCCATCTTTTACATGCATCAAATCCCACAGTTGATATACATTATCTCACTTATTTTTATCAGAATATCTTAACTTGAAGTCCATGTCCCCTCAACAATATGTGGATAGATTTCAGAGCTCTGTGAACTTGAATGGGAAAAAAAATTTTAATAAGCTCTAACTAGAATGTAGCATTTCCATCAGTTATGAATGCAGGCAACAAACCACAGTCCCAAAGGTACCTGTGACTTTATCATGAAATGAAGTCATAGGTATTTTCATATCATATCCCTGCTGTGGTAGATATCTGAACATATATTATTTTGATTCCCTATTACAGACCAACTGCTAAATCTTGTTATTTAAGGCATTACTAGAGACATTTATTTTTATATCAATTGATTTTAATAATTCAGTAATTGTATTTTCATATGCTTGGTTTTGTTTGCAATCCTGTGTATGTTAGGCATCTTAAAACACAGTTTTAAAGAAGGATCTGTGGCTTTCCAGATTGCCAAAAAGATCTTTGAAAAAGAAAGAGAAAGGGTTAAGAATCACCCTCATCAGATTATCACAATGACTCCTTGAAGATATCAAGGTTGTTACTACTGTCCTCTTTCCAAGGATGAGGAAGCTTAGGGAAGTCAAGTGACAGGTCTGAGTGGCAAAGCTAACAGGTAACACAGCCTGAACTCAAACTGGATGCTCAGAATTCCTTACTGACCACAGTCAATAAAAGAGGAGGAGGCCACGGCCGCTCTCTGTGCAGTAGTCAGCGCATGAGTTGGAGCAGTGGGGAAGAAAAAACATTGAGAAATCTTTGCATCTGGGGAAGGCTTTGGAATAATCTCCAGAACAGCCTGAGGATGAGCAGCAGCAGAGAGCTGAGCCTGTCAAGCTGAGGTCCGGTGATTAATCGGTGCGGGGAACACAGCCAAAAGCAGAAAAGCAGAGAAGCCACACCAGACCTCCATCCATCTGTCCATGCCCTGGGGTCAGAGATGGAGCAAATGGAATCTTTTAAAAAAGAGGAAAGGGTGGAATGTGGCCATCAGGGGAGTTCTGCAAGGAATTCACAGGTGTTTTCTTATTGTATTCAGCCCTCCCCAAGGACCTCTGGGTGTGCTGGCAGCTGTAGAGGGGATGGGTGGGGTGCAGCTTGACTGTGTTCTGCAATCTTTCAGACACCCCACCCCCCCACCTCTGTATTTTTTTATGGGCTACAGTGGTTTCTATTGAAATCACAGAAGCCATGCTCAAGTCACAGGGAGCTGGGTCACTGGGAAATTCATTGTGTTTTTCAGCAAATTTCAACAGGTAGAAAGGGAGGGACTTTGGGTCTTTGAGGGGGTCAGGCACTAGAGTCACTCCACCTGGACCATGAGAGCGACCTCTTTACTATTCTGTAAGTCACTGCATCTTGGTGCTTCTGTGGAATTAGGTTCCAGAGATTCCATCAGATTCCATCAGATTCTTCTCCCTCTTAAGAAAAGGAAGCTCCTGGGGTGCCTGGGTGACTCAATTGGTTAATCCACTGCCTTCAGCTCAGGTCATGATCCTGGAGTTCCAGAATCGAGTCCCACATCAGGCTCCCAGGTCCGCGGGGAGTCTGCTTCTCCCTCTGACCTTCTCCCTGTCATGCTCTCTCTCATTCACTCTCTCTCTCAATAAATAAAAGAAAAGAAGAAAAGAAAAGAAAAGAAAAGAAAAGAAAAGAAAAGAAAAGAAAAGAAAAGAAAAGAAAAGAAAAGAAAGAAAAGAAAAGAAAAGAAAAGAAAAGGAACCTCCAGAGGATGGATGGCCTGTTTCTTCCCCTTGAAATGCTAGTGTCGGTGTGTTAGTAATTGATACTTAGAGGCTGTAGTGATGTGCAAGCACAGCTGCTGTGTATCAGGAAGACATTTTCCCCCTAATATTTATTAGAATTATGAAATAGTAGGAGGTTTGGAAAAGATTTCTTTTTTAATAAAACCCAGCCTCATTACTAGGGTATTAGGAACCCAGAATCCTACGGGATTTCCTTTTGAGACATATAAAATCAGGTTCAGAAATGGAAGACTTCCTCCTTCTTTCCTTTTTCCCTCCTTTCCTCTGTCTTCCTACCCCTGGGATCTCAGTTGCATCTTCTATCCTGCAAGCTTCTACCATCATCCACGTGGCAACTGCCAGAGCACGGCCATCTAACTTGGGAGGCTTTCTATCTGTAGTGGATCGTATTTGTCCTGCAGTGAGCAGTTTCCTGTAGGCCTCCAAGAACTAGGCTAAGGGTTTCATACTCTTTAGCAAAAGAAAATGTAGCCGACTAGCAACTTCCTCCTCTCTGTGCCACTATCAGCCATCCTTCATGATGTAATTTAACTTGTTTTATGCTAAAAGACCCTCCCCTCCACCTAGAGAACAGGAAGATGGAAATAAATGGCAAGGACAGAGCACCCTTCCTGTTACATTACATGATGGGACCTAACATTTTTTTTTAGCACTTAACGTGTGCCAAGTACTATTCTCATTGCTTATCATATAATTCATTGAATCTTCACATCAGTGCTTTGAGGGAACTACAGTGCAGAGAAGTCAACTGATTTACAAGCCCTAGGTCACAGAGTTAGGAAGGAGCACAGCATGAATTCTGACCCAGGCTATCCCACTTGACAGCCCTCATCTTGGCAGGTTGCATTTTCCAAAGAGGGCAACGCCAATAGATATCTCATCTCACATGGCATCTTACAACATACGGTAATTCTCCCCCATCAAACAGTGGGGACCTGTGGTGTTCTCTTTGAACCTGAGTGAATCCTTGTAACTGTCTTGACCGATACAATGTGCTGGCACTTTGTGATTTTCAAAGCCAGATTATAAAAGGCAATACAACTTCTGCATAGCTCTTTCTCTCATGGAGCATTTCCCCTTAGAATCCAGCCACCATGTGGTAAGGAAGCCCATGGTGCATGGAGGGGCCTAGTGAGATGCTCTGCCTGACGATTCCAGTGAGGCCCCAGTCCCATAGCCAGCATCACCCACCAGAAGAGTAAGTGAATGGGCCCTTTGAAGACTCCAGTCCCAGGCTTTCAGTCTTCCCTCTGAGGTTCTAAGGACTCACAGAGCAGAACCAAGGTGTGTTCACAGTGCCCTGTCTGAATTTCTGACCTACAAAAATTGTGAGAGATAAAAAAAAAAAAAAAAAGATTTCTATTGTTTGAAACCACTAACTTTAGAGGTAATTTGTGATATAGATAGAGTAACTGGAACATTGCTCTTACCTGTTGGAGCAGGGCAAAGATCAGCTCTCGGCAGCTCTCCCTCCCTCTTTTGTCCTGACCGGCTCTGGTACACAGCAGCTTGAGTTTGCCATGAAGGAAATCTTGCCTGGATTTTTCTTGGTCCAACTCCATTGGGACAATTATTTCCATTAGGCTTTCTATGATTGTTTAAGTTTTTGTGTTTGTCTCAGTTTTCATAGGTCTTTAGTTGAGAAACAAGAAGCTTTTTCAGAGCCTGAATGCCAAATGCCATTTTAAGCCAGATGCAGAATTGGCCTCTTTTAGGAAAGATACAGCCAGTCCTTCAACAATTGTTGACTAAGGAGTTACTCAGACCAGTGCTGGGCTTTGTCCAAACAAGTTTGTTCAGTCAAGAGATAATGTACAATAATTTCCAAAAAAGAAAAAGAAAAAAAAAAGTAGAAATGCACCATGTGTTTGAAATCCTGATTATTTGATCCTCTGTGTAATGCCCTTCCCTGGAAAAAGTAAAAGAAAGAGGAGAGGAAGATCAGCAAATCAAGACAGAAATATAAAGGTCTGAGGACTAAGTAGGATAATGTACTAATGTTAAGTTTGATTGCAAGAGTCAGGATGTTTAGGGTTTATGAAGCTCTGGCACCCAAATTCCCCACCTCAGAGCTTTAATACATGTTTTTAGAGCTTCTTCCTCAGGTGTAAGCATGGCTCACTTTTTTTAGCCCTCTACTGAATATCCTTGTAAAATGTCCTTGTGTAATAATAGAAAAAGTTTGGTTGGGAGGAGTAAAGAATAGAGGTAAGACATCACCACCCTCCATTAACATAGGGAGAATACATATGCCAGTTTCACATGGATTTTGATGCTTGAACAACTATAGTAGATATATATTTGCTTATATTACATTCAAGTTCGAAGAGTTGTGCTCCTCAATTAATTGCCCCCTCAAATTCTGAGTATGTCTATAGACTTATCCTTCCACTCCCATAATGATGGGGCTGGGAGAAAAAAAAAAAGAAAGAAATGACAGAGAAGAGAGAGATAGGTCAAAATTAAATACGTAAGTGCCCTAATTTGAATTTTTAGAGCTTAAGAATTGCTATACCATTCCAGGGTCCCCAAAAGAACAGATAGCATATGCAAAATAAGATTATTTGAGAAGATTTCATTTGTAAAGGGTCTACTTACAGTGGTGTGGTTATAGAAACGAAAGGGAAGAATACATAAATGTAAGACTAGCAGGAGTGAAGTCGTCCACCTTAGCCTAAAGGGGAGAGAGAGAAGTTACCAGGATTAAAAAAAAAGAGTCTCATAGAACAGGTGCTTTGAGAGAAGCTGTGACTTTCTGTCAAGATATAGTTGAGGAGCTTTCAAAATGGACTATAAGAATTAATATCCTCATCTCACTCTCCTTCCTCATTTTGCTGCAAGAACTTTCCATTGGCTATACCCACCTTAAAGCCAGAGGTCCAAGAGATACTGAGGTCAGCTCCTGAAGCAGACAGCAGAGTAGAGAGGGTAGTGGATCTAGAAGACAAAGAAGAGATATCCAGCACGCTTGCCATCGCACACCCATAAAAGTTTTCAAAATCAGAAAATGGTTGCACGTAGAGGGTACTAAATTTTATTAGTAATGCCTAGAAAGTACAAATTCAACTTTAAACCAAATACAGATTTTAGAAAGACATTTACAAGAGACTAAGATCTATCACTTATCTTCTTGGCTCAAATATAATTGAGTTCTCTGGGTGTGTGACAATAAACTTCATTCCTACTTATCTCAGTGTGACTCTTCACAGTGATAACAAATACACCATAAACTCATGAGCACTGTATCTCAGTAAGTGATCCTTTTAAAGCCTAAGGCCTAATAATGTCTATCGTCTGTTAACCTACCCCTTCGTCATGGCTCGGAGTAAAAGCTAGAGTCTTTGCAAGATCCCAAATAATAAGCCCCTCGTTACTTCTCTGAACTTAACACTGTTCCTTTTTTTGGCCCACCTGGTCTCAGCTAAACTGGTTCAAATACATCAATCATAATCTGCCCCAGGGTTTTTGTCCTTGTTTTCACTGCCCTTTCCCAAACATAAACATGATTCCTTGCCTTTCATGGACATGTGTGCAAATGCCTCCTGGAGAGATGCCTACCTGACAATTCTATATAAAATAGTAACTAAAACAAAAGGTGTTTTCCAAAATCAATAAAAAAAAAGAAAAGAAAGAAAAGCCACACCGGTATTTCCCATATGATCCTCCAGAAATTTGCCACTGCTCATCAACAAGGAGTCTGTTTTTTTCTGCCCCGGTATGGGACTTGAGACTGCCTCAGCAAACAGAATGCAGAAGAAACAATTCTGGAGATTTTCAGAACCCCATCTTAAAAAGGTCATACAGCTTTCTTCTGATGCCCTTCCTTTCTTAGGATATTTGCCCTTGGAACTCAACTACCATTTTTCGAAGACGCAAAGGCCACAAATAGACAAATAGACGACATACAGGTATTTCATTCAACACTCGAGCTGAGGTCTCAGCCGACAACCAGCACCAGTCACCAGATATGGGAGTGAACGAGCGATCAGGTGGTTTCAGTCCATAGCCTTCAAGCTGCTCCAGCTGATGCCAAGTAGAATAGACAAGAGGGATTCCTGCTAAGACCTACGCACATCACAGATGCATGAGCAAAATGGATGGTTATTTACGCCCCCCTATTTTTTGGAGTCATTTGCTATATAGCTTTAACCCTCTTGAGTGCCAAAAGTGAGAGGCAGTGGCAACAAAAAGATCTAAAATATGTGGGAATGGCTTTGGGACAAGGTAGCAGGCAGAAACTGTAAACACCTTAAGGATAGTGTTAGTGAAAGCCTAAAGGATCTTGAAGAGACCATTAAAGAATGCCAGATACCCCTCGATGACACACTCCATGAGGGTGTAAAGGAAGGTGAGAAAAATGTTTTAGGAAGCTGGAGGGAAATCCTTGTTATGTCAAGAAACAAAGCTTAGGAACACCATTCCTGAAGCAATGTGGAAAACTGACGATGTACCTATTTGGACGATCTAGCTAAGGAGATTTCAGGCAGAATCTTAAAAGTGTCTTCTGGCTTCTTCCCATCATCTGTGATAAAATGAGAAAGTGAAAAGATGACCTTGAAAAAAAAAGGAATTATTCACATTTCAAGCAGCATTTAGGAGAAATATAAAGGAGCCAGGACTTGATGTGTTAAACAATAAAATGATTCCTAATTCTCAGCCTCCTCAGTAGTCTCAAATTTTGAGATAGCCTCAGAGCAAATATTAAGCCCAGGACCAGATTGTAAGAGCTTTTGTTAGAACCTCAGAAATACCCAAGCCAGTGCCTCAAGAACTGCTTTGCCAGTGCCTCAGGAACTGCTTTGCTCAGAAAGAAGGCCCTCTGACCATCTTACAGGAATGCTCTCCAGATCCTGTTAACTAACAGAACAAAGAACCTGATAATACTGTTCATTAGAAGTTTTACAGCAAGTCCAAGGTAGAGAAGGGCTTATTTGGCAAGATTGGTGGGTATAACTTTTGTCTAATGGAATGTATTCAAAATGTATTGATTCATAAGAAACCGATGAGGTTTTTAAAATAACTGTATCAGGATGCCTGGGTGGCTCAGTGGGTTAAAGCCTCTGCCTTCAGCTCAGGTCATGATCTCAGGGTCCTGGGATCAAGGCCCATATCGGGCTCTCTGCTCGACAGGAAGCCTGTTCCCTACTCTCTCTCTGCCTACTTGTGATCTCTCTCTGTCAAATAAATAAATAAAATCTTTAAAAATAAAATAAAATAACTGTATCAGCTTAGATAAGGGAGGTTTAGTCAACATTTTACATGCAGAAAGCTGACTGAGAAAATCATTCTGCTCTCACACAGGCCATTATTTGTAGAAAAGGAAGGAAGACTTGGAAGGCATAACCAAGAGCCATGGTACACCATTGCCAGGTGGTAGTACTGTAGTCTAGTCAAATAAATGGCAGTATGTACCCTACTGGATTTCAAAATTGGTATGAGTTCCTATGTGCTTCCCATTTTTTCCCCTTTTGGAAGAGAAGGGTCGATAGCAGTTACTGTATACTCATCCCATCAATATGTGTTCCTATGTATGTCACTGTCCAATTCTTTTTGAGTGCAGAAGTCTTAAGATCAGTGAGAACTGTCCCTAGAAGCTCTACTTGAAGAACCAAACCCAAAGAGCCCCAGTTGCGTATGAATTTGATCCAGGTGGCAAAGTTGGGGACAGTGAGCTTGGAATGGAAGCCATAATGCTTTGCAGTAGACTTCGCAGTCCTTGGGGAGAGGGTAAGCTGCTTTGAATATGAGAGGGATATAAATTACAGTAGCCAGGGGCACCTGGGTGGCTCAGTTGGTTAAGCAACTGCCTTCAGCTCAGGTCATGATCCCGGAGACCCAGGATCGAGTCCCACATCGGGCTCCCTGCTCGGCGGGAAGTCTGCTTCTCCCTCTCTCACTCCCCCTGCTTGTGTTCCCTCTCTGGCTGTTTCTCTCTGAATAAATAAAATAAAATAAAATAAAATAAAATAAAATAAAATAGAATAGAATAGAATAGAATAGAATAGAATAGAATAGAATAGAATAAAATAAAATAAAATAAAATATATAAAATAAAATATAAAATAAAAAATAAAATATAAAATAAAATATAAAATAAAATAAATTACAGTAGCCAGAGGGCAAACTGTGGCTAAGTAAACTTTCCAAAAGGGCCACAACAATGTTTCTGGTCTCACATTCTCTTCCATAACCTTGCTACTTCCTATCAAGAGGTAGGAATCTATCCTTTCTTTGGGAGTAATCTGAGAAATGTAGCATCCATTTAAATTAATTATAAAATGTTGAAATGCCTTTAAAAAAAACAAAAAAAATTGGGGATATGGTAAGGGTAGGAAGATTTGATGTCATAAAAATATTAATTATTCCTAATTTAGCCCATAAATTCAAAAAATCTTATTACAATTTTAGTAAGCAGGACTGTTCATGGAACTGGCCAAGCTGGTCCTGAGATTCATGTGGAAGAGGAAACACGTATAAAAAGCCAAGGCAGTTATGCTTAAGAGTAAGGTAGAATGTGGAGGAAAATGTTTGCACTGGTGTACGTCAACATTATAAATCTATAGCAATGAAAGAAAATGTTGTGGAGCTAGTACACATGAGTAGATCAACAAAATGGACTAGAGAATCTAGAGCTATCTTCGTGCACTTATGAGTTCTTGATTTATGATAATACTGGCTGTCCACAGCAGCAGGAAAGCGATTGTCTTTTCAATAACTGGTGCTGTGACATTTGAGTATCCCTAAGGAAAAACATTAAATCAGAGCTCCTCCCTATTCTAATTCCAAGTGGATTCTAGACTTAATTGTGAAGGTAAAAATATAAAACCTTTAGAATAAATGTAGGAGGATGTCTGAATGACCTCAGAAAAGGGAAGGGTTTCTTAGAGGATGCATAAAAAACACCAGATGTAAAGAAAAAGATTGATAAAATTGACTACATTAAAATCCAGACCTTCCATTCAAAAATAAGGGGCAAAGACATTCACTCACTTGGTAGAAAGTATGTGTGATGCATGTAAAACCACAAAAGATTAGCCTCCAAGATACATAAATAACCCTTTCCCATCACTAGAAATTTGGAAAAATGCAAATTAAAACCAGAATGAAATACTTTTCACAGACCTCAGGTTGGCAAAAAATTTTAGTCTGTCAATATTAAATGTGGGTTGAGAATGTGGGGGAAAGAAAAATTTCACACATGCTGTTGGGATTATAAATTAGTCTTTACAGAGCAATTTGGCAGTCTTTAGTGTTGAAGCCACATGTCATATATGACCCAAGATTTCCACCTCTAGGCATATATCTTACAGGAGACTTCTGCCCACATGCACAAAGCACCACGTCCAGGAATATTTGTAAAGCCATTATGTGTTATATAAAAACACTGGAAACAACCTAAATGCTTATCATCTAGAAAATGGAAAAAAATGTGGTTTATTTGTACAATGGAGTGTTTTAAAGCAGTTACAAGGAGTGAGCTTAATTACATATGTAAACATGGATAAATCCCTAAAATATGATATTGAATTTTTAAACAAATCAGGTTGTAAAATGATACAAGCAGAATGATTCACTTACAGCAAGTTTTAAACACGTGTAGAACAATATAATTTATGATATTGCATGTGTGGTAAAAATATTAAAGCATCCTTGGGGATGATAACAAAATCCAAGATAAAAACAAAATCCATCTGTGGATGGAAGGGAAGAGAAATAGAGATATTAGGGAGTTTCAGACACATTTGTGTTGTGTAATTTCTTTGAATGGAAAAAGGGATTGTGGCAAATTGTTAAGATTTCATAAAGTTGTGCTGTAAGTGGCATTAAGTGAATCATTCTCTGTCCTTTCCTGTTGACACACTTTTTTAAAAAGCTGTATAGGAATCATAAGCCTCAGTGATTTCATATGGTTTGTCACTTTTTTGTGGATCTGGTAAGACATTTGATGCCAGATTTCTGCAGAGAAGCTTCTGACAGAATAGGGAAATCTGTTTATATTGTGCTCTGAAGTCAAGTCTACACATCCTCAGCAAACCTCTTCAGTTTTAAGTAAAACAATCAATCAGGTCATTCTGCCTTTCCTGGCAAAGTGGTTTCCTTCACATTTCGCATTAGAAAATCCACTTCCAATCAGTCTAATCTACCAAAGAACTTTAAGGTGTAATCAAATTATCTCCCAAATTGTCTAAAGACCAAAAAGAAAAGAAACACTCAGCACACCCACTGTGGTTTCTAAAGACCATGCTAAACATCACATTTCAATTTTCTGAAATGAGAAGGGAGATGGATCCATCAGAGAAGATGATCAAGGTTTGAGTTAGAAACTCTTGGTTCTTGAAGTTTCTAGGAGGTCATTCCCTCTCCCTGCCTACTTCTACATCTGCATTTACCCCCTGTTCTAAGAAAAGTAATGTAGGATTTGGGTTGGTTATCCAGAAATGAGAGCAAGTAGATAGCTTTATTTTGTGCTATTTCTTTATTTACTTTTTTATTTTTTAGATGGCAAACAATATATTCTTTGGTTGCATTCTCTAAAAGCAGACCCCAAGAAAAGGATTTAGGTGAAAGTAGTTAATTTGGGGAGAAAATCGCAGGCATCACAGTGAGGGAGTAGAGGAATGAGACAGAGAAGAGAGAAATGGTATTCAGAGCATGTGAATGAGCAAGAAGGTTGCTGCCCTGGGTAACTAGGGCTCCGTTTTGTTGGAGACTGTTCCAAGCACTTTGTAAAACCCTTGAAATAAGCTCCACAAATCATATAAAAGCAGGAGTATCTACCACCTCCTCATTCCTAGGGAAATGAACTCCTTGCACTCAGGCCTGTACCACTCGCTAACTAGCCAAGAAGATCCTATGGGCCACATAAAGCCCTCAGCCTAAGCTCAGAAATCAGCTGTGCACAAGAGAACTCTACAAAAATTTCAGGTGTCATCCAGCATAGGCCAGGGGATCTGCCCACAGCATCTGACAAAGACATCTGCAATGGAGCATGCTCTATTGTGTTTTCCGATGCATGGTTTGAGAAGCACCAGTGGCCCAGGAGATGATTTTGAATGATTCTGGGTCATGAGAATAATGTTGAATGGTGTAGTGAGAAAGTTCTTTTCACTTTTGTTTCAACTCTTCTCATGATCCAAGGAAAACATTTCTTTTTGGTCCTAATTTTTATGGGCTGAATAGTGTCCCTCCAAAATTCATAATTCGAACCCCTACCCCCACTAGTACCTCAGTATGTGACTGAATTTGGAAATAGGCTCTTTGAAGAGGTAATTAGATTAAAATGAAGTCATTAGAGTGGGCCCTAATCCAATATGACTGGTGTCCTTATCACAAGATGATGTTTAGATACACATAATGTAGAGGGAAGACCATGTAAGAACACAGGCTGAAGATGGCCATCAAAAAGCTAAGATAAGCCTCAGAAGGACTCATCCCCACCAACACCTGCATCTTGGACTTCTTGCCTCCAGAATTGGGAGAAACTAAATTTCTATTAATTAAGGCACCCGGGCTTTGATTCTGTGTGTGGCAGCCTTGGCAAACTAATACATTGATTATGTTTCATTATGGCTTATCTTGAGCACTTGTTGGCTTCCTGATTAGCAGAGTCAGCTTCAGGTTTAGAAATTTTAGTGACAACTCAAGGCCCCTGGCTGGCTTAGTCAGAGAAGCGTGCGACTCTTGATCTCGGGGTTATGAGTCTGAGCCCCACCTAGGGTATAGAGATTACTTAAATAAAAACTTTAAAAAAAAACACAACACCAAAAACAAAAGCAAAAGAACTTCTATTGACAGCTACCGCTCGCTAAAATGTACGAACACTGTCCTGTTTTCATTGCATTTATTTTTACAGTTACCCTCAGCCTTCACAAGTAGTACTATTTATTGATTACCAGCAACAATGCAAAGTTTCCCTTTTAAATAGATGTATATAATTTTTTAAACCAGCCAATTTAAATAACAATCCTAAAAAAATAATAGAATCATGAAGATGGTATGAAATAGGAAGTCTGGGAAATTCTGTGAGTCCTAAAGCAACACATTATGATGGAAAGAGTGTGACCTTGTCAAGCACCCAACCCCCTTGAGCTTCAGTACCTCTAATATTGGCCTCTTAGGGTAGGTGGGGAAATGCAAATGGGATGTTTGTATAGCAACAAGCATTCTGCCTAGAAGTAATAAAAAAAAATCAGTAAATCTTGTTCTCTTTCCTTGAAATATTTGTGAGAAAATCAGATCTTTTAATGGACCTTAGGAAAGCTATTAATCAGGTATCAGAACCCTGCTAATCAGATGTTAATCAGATTTAAGGTAATTCTCTTAGAAAAGTCCCTTTCTCATCATTTTGTCCCATCATAAGAAACTGGGGTTCTGTAATAAGTGGATTATTTTCCAACTTAATATATCCTTTCCTAATCTAGAGAGACATAGGAAAGCGTTAATTTTCATTTTCCTTCTCTACACAGAATCAATAAAGAAATAAAAAAGTTTAGTTTTACTTTTAAAAGTGGTACTGAATACTTTTTAAATTTTTATTATTTATTTTTTTAGTACTTAATACTTTCTATTTTAACTCTGGTGTTATATTAGTTTCAGGTGTACAATAGAGTGATTCAGCACTTCCATACAGCACCTGGTGCTCATCATGATAAGTGTATTCTTCATGCCCTTCATCTATTTCACACATCCTCCCACCCACCTCCCCTCTGGCAGCCACCAGTTTGTTCTCTTGTATTTAAGAGTCTGTTTGATCATTAATATCTTTTTTCTTAGTTTTGTTTCTTAAATTCCATAGTATGAATGAAATCATACGGTATTTTTCTTTCTCTGACTTATTTCACTTAGCATTGTACCCTCTAGATTCTGTCATGTTATTGCAAATGGCAAGATTTCATTCTTTTTTATTGCTGAGTAATAGTCCATTTTGTGTGTGTGTGTCTGTGCGCACGCGTGTGCGTGCGCATGTGCACGCTCGTGCCCCATATTTTCTTTATTCATTCATCTATCGCTGGATACTCGGGCTGCTTCCGTAGTTTGACTATTGTAAATAATGCTGCAATAAACATAGGCACGCTTATATCGTTTTGAATTACTGTTTCCATGTTCTTTAGGTAAATACCCTATAGTGGAGTTACCGGATTATATGGTAGTTCTTTTCTCCACTTTCTGGCCAACACTTGTTTCTTGTGTTTTTTATTTTAGCCATTCTGACAGGTGTGAGGTGATACCTCATTGTGGTTTTGATTTGCATTTCCCTGATGACAAGTGGTGTTTAGCATCTTTTTATGTATCTGTTGGCCATGGCATGTCTTCTTTGAAGAAATGTCTGTTCATGTCTTTTGTCCATTGTTAATTGGTGATTTGCCTTTTTGGTGTTGAGTGGTATGCGTTCTTTATATATTTTGGATACTAACCCTTTATCGGATATGTCACTTGCAAATATCTTTCCCATTCAATATCTTATCTTTTAGTTTTGTTGATTGTTTTCTTTGCTATGCAGAAGTTTTTTATTTTGATGTAGTCCCAGTGGTTTATTTTTGCTACTTTTTGTTTCCCTTGCCTCAGGAGACATATTTAGAAAAATATTGCTATGGCTAATGTCAGAGAAACTACAGCTTATACTCTTTCCTTGGATTTTTTTGGGTTTCAGGTCTCACATTTAGGTTCTTAATCCATTTTGAGTTTATTCTTGTGTACAGTATAAGAAAGTGGTCCATACCTGGGTTGTTCTGATCTGTTTTGAACTGCTCAGTCTATGTCTTTTGGATGCTGGGAAATCAAATGAGGGAGCAGGTTTGGAAGTGCCTTAGAAAGTCTGTACACAGACAAAATGGTGGTGGAGTTGCCATTTATGCCATGTTGTAGCTGTTTTTGCATTCATTAAAATGAATTACACTATTAAAAACTGCAGTTTTCCCCCAGGGCTTCTTTTAATATAGGAAGTGTTTACAAGTTTCTTATCCAGATACTAGGGCGCGAAGGGCCCTGAGAGCCCCCTTCTCATGCCACAGGTCTTCAGCAGAGAAAAAATTGTCATCTCAAAATTTTTGACACCTGTATGACAGAAGGTAGTTTGATTCAATGTTCTTAAAACAGTGAAAATGCCGAGTTAGAATACAATGGCACATCTCTTTCGTAGGGGAAAAGAGCAACATGGAAATTCCCAAAGTATGGGTTATTACTGGGTTTCTTTCTTGTTGTTATGGTATTTTGTTAAGGTTTTTTCTTTTCCTCAGGGTTGTCTTGAAGGTATGGCATTTTGTCCTGAAAAGCCCTTCCCTGTTGGCAGGATCTCCAGGAAGGTTGTTACTAGTGACTTCCAAAGGATGCAATTCTTTTTGTGAAGATGCCACCAATAGTGAATAAAGGGAAGGGCAGTTCTCAGGAAAAGTGAGGGGGTAGGTATCAAGGTGTGGGAAGGATTAATAACAGAGTTCTGTCCAGCCTTAGGTTATTCTTGAAATTAAGCAAGTCTCACCAATGGTAGATTTCTGAGCAAAAGAAATGAACAGTTGCAATGTACAAAATAGAGAAAGTCTGTACTTTCTTGTAGTTTACATTCTAGTGAAAGGTTTTAACCATCTCTGGTGCCAGGGACCCCATGGCAACTTCATAAAGTCTATGGATCCCTTCTCAAAAGAGTATTTTCAACTGTATAGAATAAAACACATAGAATTCAAAGAAAAAAACAACTATATTGAATTTCAGTAACTTGCAACACTGGGCTTGACTCCACATTACTGCATGGTCTATCAGCAATAAATTACTTTAACACAATTCAGTAATTATCTCAACCATCTACTATGTTTAAACTTATCTGGTCTTAATTCCCAGACTGCATGCCTAGTCTTGTTACAAAAGACCATGTAACCTTATAAAGAATCAAGAATTCTCATTTGAATGGATAAAAAACAAAATTCAACCAGGTAAAGTTTAAAGATCTTATTGGCTTTATTCAGTGATTCATGAAGCGCAAGCAACATCTCTTCTAGCATATTGAAATGAGCTCCAAGGAGCCATACAAAATGACTTTTGCAGTGCCTGGGTGGCCCAGTTGATTCAGCGTCTGCCTTCACCTCAGGTCATGATCCCAGAGCCCTGGGAGCAAGCCCCACATTGGGCTCCTTATTAAGCAGAGAGTCTGCTTCTCCCTCTGCCCTTCACCCTGCTTGTGCTTTCTCTCACTTGCTTTCTCGCTCTCTTTCAAATGAATAAAATCTTTTAAAAAAGAAAGAAAAAAGAGTGGCGCCTGGGTGGATCAGTTGATTAAGCGTCTGCCTTCATCTCAGGGTGTGATCCCAAAGTCCCTGGATCAAGCCCCACATTGGGCTCCCTGCTCGGCAGGAAGCCTTCTTCTCCTCTTTCACTCCCCCTGCTTGTGTTCCCTCTCTAACTGTGCTTCTCTCTGTCAAATAAATAAATAAAATCTTTTAAAAAGGAAGGGACAGAGGGAAGGAAGGAAAGAAGGAAGGGAGGGAGGGAGGAAGGAAGGGAGGGAGGAAGAAAGGAAAGAAAGAAGGGAGGAAGGAAGGAGGACAGGAAAAGAAAGGGAAAAAGGGAAAGAAAGAGAGAGAGAGATAAAGAAAGAAAGGAAAGAAAGGAAGGGAGGAAAGACTTTAGGCAGAAGGGAGCAGGAACAAGAGGCTTATACTAAGCATAAACACAGGTTGATTATTGCAAGGTCACTTCCTTTAGGGGAATGGCAGGGGTCTCTATTAGGCAGATTACCTAACTGTGCCAATCAGGTGGTTCTTGATGGACTGGTTTAAAATTACATTTTTGGGAGAGCAGAAACTACAATTAAGTTAACTCAGTTTGGTGGCCTGGAGCTTAGTATAAGCGACTCCATTTGGAGCCTATTGTGTTTTTAACAGGACTGACCCAGTCTTGTAAAAAAAATTTTTTTTTTTAATTTATTTGACAGAGAGAGATCACAGGCGGGCAGAGAGGCAGGCAGAGAGAGGAGAGGAAGCAGGCTCCCTGCCAAGCCAAGACCCCCGACACGGGCCTCGATCCCAGGACCTGAGATCACGACCTGAGGCTTTAACCCACTGAGCCACCCAGGCGCCCCAGTCTTGTAAAATTTTAACAAATAATAGAAACAACTCCTTCTAGTATTGATTAACATTTTAAGTAGGAAATACTAGAAAGCAGCAAGATGTCTGAGTCGCTGATATGAGAAGCCATGATTTCACTATTTGGTGGCTGAATGACCACCAGGCACAACGTGTCTTTATAACTGGCTGGCTATGTCTTGTGAGCATCTCTGGACAGGAAGGCTTCATTCACATGTCATCTCACTGCAACCCTAATGACTACAATAATTACATGGTGAAGGTGCATAAGCCAGAGTTGGGGGAGGGTGGGACGTCTAGGAGCCAGGCACATCCAGCTATTGGGGTGGGACTACGAAGAGCTGGCAGAGGAGTCTACAGAAAGCTGTTCACTGTGCAGAGCTGCCACCTCTGTGTGTCCGTAGACAAGCATCTAAGATGGGCTTCAGACGGTTGTTGATGAGTAGCCAGGATGAGCTAGACATGGAGCAGAAGAGAGTGAGAAACACCTAGGACCTGCTAGGTACATCTGTGTTTGTTGTTTACCTTCCAAGAGTAATGACCACTCTTGTACTCCTGCCTTCCAAATCTGAAACAAATTTCTTTTTGGGCAATCTGATGCAGACCATTCAAGGAAGAGGATTTGGGGAGAGTAGTTCCAGCCTCACCAAACTGACAAAAGGCAAACTACCACATATGTCAGTATAACAGCTTTGACTTTTAATGGTGAGACAGAAAGCCACTGGATGGTTTTGAGCAGAGGAACATATGATCTGAGTTATAAGAATCTCTCTAGCTCCGCTGTTTGGCACAGTACAAACTAGCGTATTTATTCTGTGATTTTGCAAGTGGTCATTATTCTCTTGACAAATATAAAAGGTATCTCTTTTTCTATCTTTCTTTCTCCTTTCTTTTCCTTTTCTTTCCTTTCCCTTTCCCTTTCCCTTTCCCTTTCCTCCCTCCCTCCCTCCTTCCTCCCTTCCCTTCCTCCTTCCTTTCCTCCCTTCCTCCAGCCAACCTTCCTTCCTTCCTGCCTTCCTTCCTTCCTTCCTCCCTCCCTCCCTTTAACCAGGGTAGCCCCAGTCTGAACCAATTAACTGTGTCTACACAAAATCTCTAGAGTTCTGAGTTTTCCTCTCACTGGAAGATCAAAGGGGTTGCTTTCAGGTAAAAGACCTACAGCTTGGGGGGGGGGGCGGGAAACAGAATATGTAAAAACAAATAAATAAATAAATACTGGTAAGTCACTTTGGAGAATAATATGGAGGTTCTTCAAAAATTTAAAAATAGTTGGGGCACCTAGGTGGCGTCTGCCTTCAGCTCAGGTCATGATCCCAGAGTCCTGGGATCGAGCCCCACATCAGACTCTCTGCTCAGCGGGAGGTCTGCTTCTCCCTCTCTCACTCCCCCACTTGTATTCCCTCTCTAGCTGTGTTTCTCTCTGTCAAATAAATAAAATCTCTAAAAAAAAAATTACAACTAGAACGACCATATGAGCCAGCCAGCCCACGTGTGGGTATATATAGGAAGGAAATAAACTCACTGTGTTGAAGAGACCCCTGCACAGCCACGTTCACTGCGGGACTATTTACAGTAGTCAAGACATAACTTAAGTGTCCATTAATGAGTGAATGAATAGATAAATGAATAGAAAAACCAAATCAATAGATAAACCAAATGGGGGAGATATATATATATATATATATATATATATATATATATATATATATATATATATATATTATATCTCCATATATACATATAAACAATGGATACTATTTATCCATAAGAAAGGCAATTCTGTCATTTGTGACCATATGGATGGATCTCAAGGGCATTGATGCCAAGTGAAATAAGTCAGAGAGAGAAAGACAAATACCATAGATCTCACTTATCTGTGGAATCTTCAAGAAATAAGTAAAAATTTAAAATATTATTTATTTAGCACCTTCTGTGTACCAGTACCAGGCCACTATCTAGAAATGTATTTGTTTTGAACAAAGCAGGCAAAAATCGCTACCCTGTGGATCTTATATTCTAGTGGGTGAGATAACATAAAAATTAGGCTACATAGTATTTTTAAGTGCTTTGGGAAAATAATAGGGTACTCAGGAGTACCAAGAAGGGTTAGAGAAACCCATTGCAGGATGAAGTAGGGTCATCAGGGGCTACCTCCTTGAGGAAGTGAAATGTTAGCAGACCCTTGGAGAAGATAAGGAGTGAGTCATGGGGATGGGTCTCTAGGGGCAGAAGGAACATCTGCAGTTACAGGCCCTATAGGAGGCACACGCTGGCATGCTCAGGAAACAGCAAGGAGAGAGCAGGAAGGAAAGTCAGAGAAGATGAGGTCAGAAGGCACAATGGGACCAGAAGCTTTGCGCCTTGAAGCCCCATGAGGCCTATAGCTTATCCCCTGAGTTAAATAAGGAGCCATTACAGAAATTAGAGCAGAGAAGTAACAGGGCACCAAACTGCTGACGTGTTTTAGAAATTTTTACCCTGTGAATTCATGTTCATATATTGTATTTTGGAACTGAAATGCAGAGATTGCCTGATCTTCTTATTGTTTCCAAAACCAGATAAGAAGACTTAAGTCTCTTCGAAAAGAATGATAAGGGAAAAAAAAAAAAAAAAAGATGGGACGGTGAGTCAGAGTCATGACTACTCCATGAACCTTAGTGACCACAGAGTGCTCAAGAAATGGAGACTTGACTCACCTGAGAGCATTCTATGTATTCTCAGGAAGGATTTCAAATGGCTGAAGCAGCCTTGCTGTGTGCCGTCCATTCCCTTGATCCCCTGGGGTTTGGAATTACCCCGGACTTAGTTTCCAAGCCCAGAAATACTAACTGGGACTTTCCAAAGTACACTTGATGTTGATTAATAATAAAAAGGCCTCCCTGTCCTGTTCCTTTGAGTAATAGGAAAACCACCATCTCTAGGTGCTCTGATCTGCTGGTTGGAAGAATTGTCTTTTATCATACTGGAAAAGCTCAAGGGGAAAAGGATGCCAAGTCTTGTGAATACCTGGCTTAGATGGGTATAATCCAAGAGCCAGCCTGGGGTACTCACTCCACCAGATTCTGTACTAAGTCTAGTCATTAAATTACAGTTGACCCTTCTTCAAATCTACATTCTAAATGATGGAACCAAACCAAAGGATGTCCTGAAGAATGAAAGAAACCTCCCCAGAAAGTCACTTTCCAGCTCTCAAAACTACATCATTCTCAGTTTAGAGCTTAAAAAACATATATCCAAAACAGGGGCGCCTGAGTGGCTCAGTTGGTTAAGCGACTGCCTTTGGCTCAGGTCACGATCCCGGAGACCTGGGATAGAGCCCCACATCGCGCTCCCTGCTCATCGGGAAGCCTGCTTCTCCCTCTCTCACTCCCCCTGCTTGTGTTCCCTCTCTGTCTGTGTTTCTCTCTGTCAAATAAATAAAATCTTAAAATATATATATATATATATATATATATATATATATATATATATATCCAAAACCAATTTCTTTTATATGCAGGTGAGGTAAAACCTGCCATTGAAAGCAATTTTTTAAAAATGGCCTGGAAGTAACATTTTGGAAGGAGGTTGAAGAGAGATTGCCCAATACTTGGAATACACCTTGAGACTGAGTCCCATCATATAAACAAAAAGTTGTATGCATTCCATTCCCTGAGGCACAGTGATGAAATCACCTGTGGAGTAAACAGAAAAGAGAATAAGCATCAAGACCCAACAGGACTGACTCGACCGGAATCAGAAGAGGACTGGCAAGCTCACAGCAAAATCACAATACTGGTCACAAAATCCTCCCTAAGGCTGCCAGTTTCCAAAAGTGTAGCCAGAGAAAAATCAGCATGTTGAAAGACAACTATGAGACACTCAAACAATGAGACATTTTTTTTGAAGGCATGGCCCATGGTACAGCTTACCTATAGAGGTGCCACAGATGGTGAAAAAAATGAACGTCTTCTCCCAGGAGAGCAGGAAATCAAAAAGGTTGCAAACCACAGGGTGATTTAAAGTAATACTTATTATTTTTCCAATTTTTAAGAGATGCATTGAATTAGGCCGTGTTAACTAAAGATTTACAAACCCAGGCCAAATTCCAACAGCCTTAACTCCTTCCATCCAGCTCCAGGAAGCTGCTGTACAAATTTTTGGGATAGGAGCCTAAAAAGCTAGAACTACCTGGTTTCAGGGTTACTCAAGGGCACAGAGTTGGCTTGACCTGGTTCTTTAAGGACCATAAAACCAGAACCAGAATTTAGTCACTTGGGCCTTATTGCTAGGTAATAAATTGCCTATTTTATTCCTGCCCTGAGTAAGGAAAGCTCCATTTTGCTTGTTAATTCCTGTAATGATAATTGCCTCCTTAGTGATGTAGTCTAGAGCCTGATAGCACATTCTAGGCAGACAATAAGCTTTGCTCTGCTGGCAAGACTGTGTCAGGAAACTCCGCAGACCACAGTGAGGATATGAGAATCAGGGCTCTGGACGTCCCCTAAGGGGTAACACACCCAAGGTCCTGAATATCAAGCATCTCCTACAGGTTACCCCCTTCACTCAAGTTGGTGAGGGAGCGCCAGGGCCAAGGGAAGTCATTCCTGGCAAAGACATTACCCAAGGCTGAAGAAGAGCCTTGCAATCATCTTCGGCAGGGAAATAGTGACAGCATCTCTCTTCTTGGACTGGGTGGTCATTTGCTGGAATCTAACTATAACTTCAGTTGAGTTGGAAAATGAGTCATTCCAGAAACACCTTAGAGATTGAAAAAGTCTACAAACAGAAGCTGCTGGTTTTGATGTGAGGCCCATGCCCAGCACACACCCCCTCACAAACCAATGGGATCAACCCAGCCAAAAGTGCCTAATATGAACATTCAAGAGAAAATAAAGGTTCTGCACAGAACCTGAGTGTACCTCCACACTTAACTGCAACCTCTACCCCTGTTGGGATGAACAAGTTTCCATTCGGAGGGGCTTCAGATGACTTTCTAGTTACAATAAGGGCATTGCAAGACACCCTCAATGCAATTTTAATAGGTCTCACTTGTAACAGAGCAACCTTACCGTGAGCGGAGCAGTAAGACCTCTGGCATTGTTGTATGAACTCTCAGCTTTTGTCTTTACATATTGTGGTTGTTTTGAAATTTTACCACTGACCTAAACATAAAAGTTCATGCAACCTAGCGTCAGTCTGCTTTTTAGAGAGACAAGTGTCATCCTGTTCATTTTATTAAAAACATTGTCTTAAAAGCCAAGCAGAAGAGACAGAGAAAGAGCAAGGGAAGAAAGAGAAGGGATCATCCTGAACACTTCTTACTCACAATAAGCATAATTTATTCTGTCAACATGTGAGTCATAGGATTTCATAAATCATCTAATTCACCCTTCTTATTTTACATACAAGATTGAGGGCCAAAGAGGGGAATAATTGTCCGAGATCACATATGCTTATGAATGTAAACATAATGTTAAAATCGATGCCCAGCTACTGATGTGCTTATTGTTATTTAACTTCCGGCTCATTCCTTCTATAGGAGTTAATAGCATCCCACAATTTGTGTTAGAAAAAAAAAAAAAAAAAGCTGGGCATGTCACAGCCAAAAAGAAGGAAAAGGTAATTGAACCAGCCACATATCTGTCCTGGCCTGAGAAAGCTATTGCACCCAGCCCCGGCAAAGAATGTCACCCTTGGATAACTAGATAGGTCTGTTAAGGGGGATGGAGGGGTGCCAGTTGCAAGGCCCAGGACCATAACTTCACTTCCATCCTTCCCTCTTTGCTGGGAAAAGTCTAGAATCAGTCATCCCGCCATCTTACTAAGACATCATTTTTACCTACAACGATTCCTTCCATCATTTCTTCCTACCTATAATTCCTCACTTCAATAGAAATTAGACTTTTAAATTAAAAATTGGTTCCTGGACTATGTAATGGCAGTGTGCCAATTTCATGGGGAGAGTGGGCCCTTAGTTATCTGGATGTGTGGTTCTCATTTTCCTTGTGGTTGGATTATTGGGAAATTCAGAGGTACAATAGCATGAAAACACTCTTCACATGTAGCATGTTGCTGCTATTAGAGTTTTCAATATTGGGTGTAGATGGATGTGTCCTCCCTCACTTTTACTGAATTAGTACTTTTTAAAACATTTTTCTTTGGCAGAAATCCCTTCAAGTTCCTGTTTCAATTCACCAAAGTTTCTGTCTAATAGAATCTCCATCATGTATTCCTGGAGCTCCTTATTCAAAATAAGTTTTAAGTTTGCATCTATATTGAAGATAATAGTTGATCTATGCCAAGGTTTCTCAATGATAGCACTGTTGACATTTGGGGTTGGGCAATTCTTTGTTGAAGGGGCTATCCCATGGATTGTAGGAGATTTATTAACATCCCTGGCCTCAATGTACTAGATGACAACAGCATTTCCCCGTTTTGGCTATGACAACCAAAAGTATCTCCATACATCGCTGGGGGACCTCACTTAACCCCAGTTGGGAACCATTTATGCAACTTGTTTCAAAAAGTTGCCCCAGGGGGTGCCTGGGTGGCTCAGTCAGTTAAGCATCTGCCTTTAGCTCCAGTTGTGATCCAGGAGTCCTGGGGGCTCCCTACTCGGTGGGCAGTCTGCTTCTCCCTTTCCCTCTGCCATCCTTCCAACTTGTGCTCTTCTCTCTCACATAAGTAATTAAAATATTTAGAAAAAATAAAAACGAAAGCTACCCCACTAGAATTTAAGTTCTGTAAGAGCAGGAACTGTGTGTGGTTTTTTTCATCACTATTATGCACATAATAGGTGTTCTAAAAAAACTGTGTTGACTGAATGAAGGACACAGTTGGAGTTAAAGGGAAAGCCTTGCATATAGACTATTTCAACATCAATCTGCCACTCCCCAGCTGTGCCATTTATCTAAATCACTTTATCTCTTTCAATCTTACAGGCATAATATGTATTGCAGGAAATAGTCTTTACCTTGAGTCCACTCTCTTTGAATTTCAAATAGTCATTTGTGCAAGATGCCTGTAACCTGTGAAATGACTAGATCTGAAAGATAATGGAGGACAAATGTCCGGAAGTAGGTACTGAACTCCAGAGTAAAACCCAGATCAACCTAAAATAATGGTTTCTGCATATCCTATCACCAAGAGTTCTCAACCACTCTGTTTGGCCTTGAGGTGAGGCAAGGACAGAGGAAGGAAACAGAGCTGGGTCAAACCGCTCCAGAAAACCAGACGGACATGTCAGGCTGAGGAAGCAGACAGGGCCTACTTGTCATTTCTTTACACAACAAAAATTGTTCTACGCCAACCCAGGTACTAAAGGAAGACAGCATGTTCCTAAGACAGAAGGTTCAGGGGCAGTTAGAAATGAAGACCTTAGATGCCTTTATACTGAAAGACTATGATTTCTCCATTCCCCCTATTATGTAGGCAAATCAATTAAAAACTATATATGTGTGTGTTGTCTGTATTCTCACTCTCTCCTTTAAGCTGCTAGCTTTTTGAGGGGCCTAAGAGCATGACCGGTCAGCATGTGGGAGAGTCCAGTATAATGTGGTAGACATGGCGAGAAGAACCACCAGGAGTCAGGTTCTATGCAGACGGGAGGAAAGCCATATCTGAATACCAGGAGTAAAATGATCTCAGCAGTGTATGCAAGAGCCTTCTGTGTCAGGTCTATTTCATAATTCATCCAGCGATCCCAGAGCTATCTGCAGTTAGCTTTTAATGAGCAAAAGGGTGCGGTATCTGACACCACGTTACAAGTTCTGCAGGAATAAGAAATGGTTGTAGGAGAATTCTTGCCCCACTGTGTTATGAATAACCTCTTTGTCAGGGCAGGGGGCACTGGGCTTTTGTGTGTTTCAGCTTCCTAACTCAGGAAAAAGAATGATGTTGCTTATCCTGCATAACTTGGAGTGCTGTTGTGGGGGCAGACACAGTAAGGAACTTAGCATTCGTTCGTTTGTTCTTTTTTTTTACATATATTAACTAGTGGTGTTATTCAGGATTCTCCAGAGAAATGGAAGCAACAAGATGTGTGTGTGTGTGTGTGTGTGTGTGTGTGTGTGTCTATATATTTATACACATACATACAGACTCTAATTTTTCTTTATTATTCAACTTTTTAAATTTTTCTGTTTAGACATGTCATACATGTCATTGTGGAAACTCGAACATTAAGAACTGAATGTCTCACTAATTTCTACCCATAAGAGTAACCCCTGTGAATCTGCATACATGTGTAGATTTATTTCTATGCTTGAATTACTATAAATACAAAGAGCATGAATCACTATCCAATTGCAGGTTAGCAATTGTAGGTTCCAGGGTCAGATTGCCCAAGAGTGGTAGCAAAGGCAAGGTTGGGCAGTGGTGTCTACACACCAGCCCTAGTCAGCAGTCAGCTGCATTTGCCATGCCCACATGCCTAGAGCCTGCTAGTTGGCTTCTGGCTCAGTGCATTTCCATGTTGTCCCCTACCCTTGCCAAAACCTGTCAGATTAATTATTGTTCAGGCTTTCCAAATGAAACATAATACTCCTACCTAAATCTATCACTTTCCAACTTCAAATATTCCAAAATCAGTCTCTCTCTCTCTCTCTCTCACTCTCTCTCTCTCTCTCTTTTCCTCTCTTCTTCTCTCCCTCCCTCTCTCTCTCCCTCTTTGTTCTTGTGTGCTACTTCTTCTTCCTCTGGAATTTGTCTTGAGTCAAATTTATTAGTGCTAGTATTCCCACCATGGTAAATAATGATTGGTATACCAAGAGTGCAAGAGTGGTCCCCTTCTGTGATCAGCTGAAAGAGCCAGCCCCAGGTATAAATAACCAGGTTAAAAAGAAAGACATAGAAAGATGCCTGTTACGAGGGCAGTTCTCTTTCTTTGTGTCATTTGGATATTTCCCAAGCTTGAGCTATTATCTACCACCTTCACTACATTTTAGCTTGGTTTTCATACCAATGGCACTATTATTTGCTTCATTTTTAAAAATCAACTCCTTTTTTTAACTTAAAGTTATCTTAGGACTTCTATCATTGGCATAAATGCAAGGCAGCATCACTTGCTATATGTGGAAGGTAACCATAAAATAATATGTAACTCTTAGTTGTTTAGGTATATTCATAGGACATCTTTTCCCTAGTTTGGGAAATAGTGCTTGAATTGTCTAGCTAGAGAATCTACTGTGTTAGATTATGAGTGAGATCTAGGGATTCTGGAGATATCCACAAGAAAAACTTTAAAGAAAACTGTCAAAAGTACAGGCTTTGCAAGACTCCTTGAACATTTGGAGTCATGGAGTCTTAGAACTGGGAGCAGAACGTAATCCGACCTCAGCCATGGAACCCAAGGGCCTGGAGAGAGGGAGCACCCGCTATTCCCCTCCTGGGCAATGGTAGTAGAATCCAGTCAGTTCTCCTGACCTAAACTGGGTCAGGTGGGAAGGTCCAAGGAGGCTTCATTCACATTTCTGGTACCTTCTGTTCTCCTCAAGGGCTCTCTCTACCTCGGTTAGCTTGGGCTTCCTCGCAGTATGGAAGCCTTAGGAGAATCAAACTGCTTACGTGGCATCTGCTGCATAAGTGTGAGGAAGAGTCCAAGACAAACAAAAGTGGAGACCATAGATCTCTTTTTAATTTTTTTAAAAGATTTTATTTATGTATTTATTTGACAGAGAGAGGGGGAGCACAAGCAAGGGGAGAGGGAGAAGGAGAAGGGGAGTGGGAGAAGGAGAGGGAGAAGCAGGCTTCCCACTGAGCAGGGAGCCTGACATGGGGCTGCGTATCAGGACCCTGGGATCTTGACCTGAGCCAAAGGCAGACGCTTAATGACTGAGCCACCCAAGTGCAGGAGACCACAGATGTCTTAAGAACTGCCTCATTCTTATTGATCAAAACTAGTCACAGAGCAAGTCAAGGTTCAAGGTCAGGGGAAATCAACCAAGAGTAGAGTGACAAAGAATCTGTAGCTTTCTCAAATCCATCACATTGGGGTTCAAACCCCAGTTTGACCGTATGCCAGCCATTTTGCCTTAAACAAATTACTTAATCTGAATACCTTCATGAGGAATAATGCATATTATAATATTTAGCCATAAGATTACTATGAGGATTCAAGAAAAAAAGCATATAGAATGATTAACACAGTATCGGGAAGGTAGTAAATGTTCAACAAATTTTAGCTCTTCCCTTCCCTATCTACCAAAGGTTGATTTTCCTCCAATGTTAGGATGTTCAGGAACCTCAGTGTTGAAAACCATGATCCTGAGGTGGAATACTGAAGCATAATAGAAACACTAGCTACCAATAAGTTAAGCAAAAGGGAAGTGTCCTCAGTTATCAGTCTCGCAGTCCTCCCAGACTAAACCTATGTCCAAGCCAAAACAGAGGCTATGAATTGAAAGGTTTATCTTGGGAAGCTGACCTTTAAACACTCCAAAGCCCTTTGTAAGAAAACAGAACCATGGAACCAGGCCATAGCTGTTTGGAGTCTCCAAATGATAATTTCATTGATTGTTATGTTTATTCCAGTTCCTAAATCTGCTTTGTGTCTTAAACACAATGAATACTCAAGATATTCCCTCTGCTTGCATTCAAATCCCAATCATTTTATTAAGCTGGGCTGTCTATTAATAAAGCACTGGAAAATTTTTCTTGGTAAAGAAATGCCTCCTACGCTTTAGGACAATAGTTCTGACTTGGAGATGATTTTGCCCCATCCATCCAGGGGACATGCGGTCATGTCTAGAGATAATTATGGTTGTCACAACTGGGGAGAGGGAGTAGTATTATTGACATCTCGGGGCTAGAGGCCAGGGATGCTGGGAAACATCCAACAGTGTCTGTGATAGCACCCCACAACCGAGGATTTAATGGCCCAAAATGTCTATAATACTGAGATTGAAAAGCCCTGGTCTAGGACATCACTGCATCACAGCTTGCTCTAGGAACTAGTATAAAACTTATGTGGAAAAGGATAACTTGGAATCCACTCTAGATTTTAGTGACTGAAGTACCAAGTGAACTGTATCACCTTGCCAGTTAAGTAACATCCATTGCAGGGACTCTGAAACAGGTGGTAAGGGGTGGAAATTATATTTTGGGAAGCGGTTGATTCCCCTGAAGCACATATTCCCAATTGCTGGCTTTTTAGCAGTTTTGGGGTGGTTTCTAAGATCATGATGAAAAGATGTTGGAGGAAACAGCATAAAAACAAATCCAGATAACAGATTGGGTAGGTAACAAAGGGCAGCATCCTTTTTGCATATGTGTTGCTCCCAACCCAGTTTCACTCCACTCTGAAGTGTGACCTCAACCCTCCCACTCTAAAACTTGAGTGTGCTTTTGCTGGTCCCCAAGAAAATTACCAGAATGTAAGTTCCTTCTTTATCTCCACATCCTCCAGCACCTACAGGAGTCTGGCAGGAAATGGCTACTTACTAGTTACTGAGTAAATGAAAAGTCAAAAGAATGAACAAACCAGCCATTAGCCCCAAAACACAGGTGATCAACATATTAACTCCTGTCATAATAAACCAGCAGTGCAATTTTTTAAGGCGTTGAAAGCAAAGTCATAGAATTAAGATTTGAAATTTTGAAAAAGACCTGTATATTTTGAAGAATATCAAATCAAAATCTGAAGGAAAAAAAATACCCACTTTCTAAAAAGTGAGTGAAGGAATGCTTTGCAAGACTGAGAATGAATGCAGGACTGATCCACGAAACTATGGGGATGAGTTTCACAGAAATCACAGTGAATGAGAGAAGCTAGACACAAAGGAAAACGTTCCAAATGATGCTATTTGTGAAACGGGGTTTCTCGGCCTTGGTGTTAGAGTCATTTGGGACCAGATTATCCTATGTGATTGGGGGCTGTGCTGAGCATTGTAAGCCTTCACCCCATCCCCGGGCTCCCTAGATGCCAGTGGTACCCATCCCTGCATTGTGACAGCCAGCAGTGTCTCCAGGCACAGCCAAATGCCCTGGTGGGCAGGGATCACCCCCCACTGAGCCTCTGCTACAAAGCAATCAGTGGTTAGTAGAGCCCCTGGTGCCCTGGAGGAGGTCTAACGGGTGTTTTTGAGGGTGCTAGTAATATTTTTTTATCTTGGTCCTGGTTAACTTTGCGTTCTGGCTTTGCTAAAAATTCACGGAGCCCAACACTGATGTTTTGTGCACTTCTGTTTGTATGAACTTTGCTTAGAAAAACATCAGTGAGGCTATAAGAAGAGAGAAACAAATTTTCAACAGCTGAGAGGGCAAAGGGTTTGGGCTGCTGGAAGAATCCATACAGAGGTCAACATTTTCCAACAATACAGGTTCATTTCTCTACACACATTACTATTGCTGAAGTTTACGTAGGGTTTTCAAAATGGTAATTTGGAAAGAGCAATTTCCCAGCTTCTCTTTAGAGGCAGAAAGCTGGTGGAGAAACAAGTGTCTGACCTCCAGATATTCTGAGACCGGCACATCCTCTGCGCAGCCCCTACCCTGAGCAGCCTCTGGGGTGGAGCTGCACACACATTATAGATTACATTGTTGCAATTATCAAGAAAGGGTTCCGTTTGTCAAATGTCCCTTCCTTGCTCTGATAACTGTCAGGTTCTTGGGCTGCTATTGTCCTTGTTCTCTCAGTGAGTCATGGCTATAACTAAAATAAAATCCTTCTTTGAAATGTCTCTTTTGATATGCGCTGGGAACCCTTACACTTGCCAGGGCCCAGAAATCCTGTTGAAATGACCTCTGAGGGCCTTGTCAGATCTTTTTCTCATGTAGGAATTTTGCTTTATCTATTACTGTTTTAAATCAATAGACTAATGGCTAGAGCTTGGAAACATTTTTGCTCTTTAGGGATTATCTTTGCAATGTGGTGATTTTAATGTAACCTATGTGACATTGAAGTCACTGTTTTAAATCTGTGCCAAGGGAAAAGTAAAGACTGGAGAATTGGTGCTTGGATGGTTTGGAATATGCTCAGGACACTATTTTTTCTATAATTCCCTAATGAGAAATTCACTCAACTTTCCCACTCTTTATTTTCTCCCTTGGCAAGGTAGGTTCTTTAACTCTGTGCCTGACCTGCAATTTCACTGAAGCTCAAGGACATATATAAGCACAGAAGTACAAAGCAAGTGTTCTTTGAAGGTTAAGATTTCTAGTAAGATCATGAAAAGCTACAGTATGAACTGTTCCTGCAAGGACAAAAACTAGATCATGCATCTTCTGGGAAAATTATATCTAATTTTCCTCAGGTTCTCAGCTGTCTTTCTGGAAAAGGACCATCCATGTGGTCCCAAGATCCTTGCTCTTAGTCTCCAAGAAGATGGCACTAAAATCTATGGATCTCTTGTTCTCTTGTGGCACAAAGATACCTCCCTTTAAAAAACACACAAGAGGGGTACCAGGGTGGCTCTGTTGTTCAGCATCTGCCTTTGGCTTAGGTCATGATCCCAGAGTCCTGGGATTTGCTTCTCCCTCTCTCACTCCTCCTGCTTGTGTTCCCTCTCTAGCAGTGTTTCTCTCTGTCAAATAAATAAATACAATCTTAAAAAATAAATAAATAAAAATACACAAGATCCAAATTAATGGAACAAGTGAGAAGTTGGGAGAAAGAATCATGCCTCAGAGTGTCCCCCATCTGAGACAAAACATGACATTTTCTGATTTAACACAAAATGATGGCCTATTAACATTGGGAAAATGATGGAAATGTGTCTGAAGACAAAATTTCTTCTTTTGAATCAAAAGATGTATTGAGGGGGCGCCTGGGTGGCTCAGTTGGTTGGGCGGCTGCCTTCGGCTCAGGTCATGATCCTGGAGACCCAGGATCGAGTCCCACATCGGGCTCCCTGCTCGGCAGGAAGCCTGCTTCTCCCTCTCTCACTCCCCCTGCTTGTGTTCCCTCACTGGCTGTGTTTCTGTCTGTCAAATAAATAAAATATTACCAAAAAAAAAAAAAAAAAGATGTATTGAGGAACACCTGGGTGGCTCATTTGGTTACATGTCCAACTCTTGATTTCAGCTAGGTGGTGAGCTCAGGATCATGAGACTGAGCCCCATGTTGGGAGAAGTCACTTGAGAATCTCTCTCCCTTTCCCTCAGTCTCTTCCCCCACTCGTGTGCCTTCTCTGTCTCTCTGTCTCTCCCTCTCAAATAAGTAAATGAAGCCTTCAAGAGATGTATTGAAAAAAGTTATTACTACCAGAGGCCCAAATCCACCATGCTCATTAATTTATGCCTTGCTTGTGGCTGCTTTTGAGTTGTGACCTCACATCTGAGTAGTTGTAGCAAAGATCACAGGACCACAGAGCTATGGATATTTGCTATCTGCCTTTTACAGGATAAAATTAGGAACTTTCATTTTATCTATGAATTATATTTTTAATTGTCAGAATAATATAATTATCGTCTTCGTTTTTAGTTTTATTCTTAAGGAGTAACAGCTTCCTCCCTGAGATCTATCTACTTACAATTTTCCTCTAGAACATTTTCTCTTTCTCACTATCCAATCTCACCCTTGCTCACTTGCTCATCGCTCTTGCTTCCTCGGCCTCCCCACTCATTTTGTCTTTCCTTTTCTTTCCAGCTGTCCCTATCCCTTCTACCCACCTCTCTATAGCCCTGGTAAAGAGAAAGGATTTTTGATAAGACAGAGAAATGAAACAAAGATATGGGACCTTCATAATACATCAGTATGTTTCTGTACAAGACGATCCTTATTGCTCAAGGATTTATTTGTCCTGAAAGATGCTTCTGTGTAAAGACTCTTAAGGACACAAACCAGAACCTCTCGGGGCCACAGAAATCTGCAATTTTATGAACCCATTATAACTGGAGACCACACCAGAGGTTAGACAAGCTCCTGAACTCTTCCGCCTATGGATCATTTTCTATCTCCTCTCTCCCCTTGTAAGTTTGTTTTTGGAGGTTAAGACAATACATTCTTCCTATCAACTGTCTTGAGTGTCCTCTGCTCTGATCACCAGGTTCTTAATGAATATCTCTGACAGATATTCAAAGAGAATATGTCAGAATATCTGGAGAACCTTCAGATGGTTAAAATAAATCAATGCCTGATCCAGAATGTGTGGAAATGGAATACCAAGCTTAGATGTGCTTTTTGCCAAACTATTCAAGGAATAGGAAGTACAAGCACATGGTTATCATACAGAAAGAAACTTCTGGATTGGAACCATGTGTGCAAAGGACCAGTACCTGGAGTAAATTAATACTATGGTGGTGCTAGATGAACGCCATTAAAATCCTGCAAACCACCCACCCAGTTTCATGAGGAAAAGCTCAATGCAAACAAGCTATTTCCCTAAGACTGATCATGTAACTGATAGCTGTTTAAAGAGTTTATAGCCCAGTGGCCTCTACTCTCACACCCGATTCCTCTTCTAGAATCCGTACTTGGTACAAACCTCCTTCAGTGGCCCCAGTGAACCCAAGACCCTCATCTTACCAATTCACCGGGGAGTTTAATAGAATTACTCTTCTTTTATCAATGTTGATAATTATTTGGACATATTTTTCCGTGGGAACTTAATAAAACTGTGTTCTAACCACATGTTTACAATCCCTGTCACCAACAAGACTGGGAGTTTCTTCAGGACAATGACTTCTTCAGCCTTCTGTGTCACCTCATACCATAGCAGATACTGAGTGAATGCTGCAGTTAGTGAAAAGCTATACTTTGTTTCACAGACTGGGGATAGGGCTTATGATGATGTGGATAAGAATAGCCAGCTAACTTGGAGAATTTTCTTGCAGTCAAGCAGTAGAGATGAAGGCCAATCTCTCAGCCTGGGGGGCAATGGAGGTGGGGGGCACCACACACAGCTGCTCAGAATTTTGCTTGTGTGGCATTGGTTTAAGGCCAAACTGTTGCACTTTTTGCAGACTCAGCCCCATAAACGGACATTTTCTGGACCAGAGCTCTCCGCTCAGATCCTTCCCGCCACTCTGACTACATTTGTCCCAATCACGTCACTCTGTGGGTTGAAGAAATGCAAGGCCTTGGGGAAGATGAAAGGACATCTTTAGGCAAGATGGCTCACATGTTAGCCTCTCAACTGCCATGAGGGGCACATGAAGATTGTTTTCAGTGCTTTCTCGACTCTTCGTTTCCTGCTGGGAGTACCAAAATTTACTTCAAGTCATGTTGGTATGGTGGCGGTGATCTTGAAAGAAAATTTTATTTTCAAACGAACACGTGGGAGAGAACATTCTTTTCTTTTCGAGCCTGGCCCCTTTTCCCCAATGCAGTGGCAGCGTGACTGAGCCACACGCGCTCCCATCTGTTTTGCAGCTGCTCAAAGAAGGAGACTGGGATACTTTCTAGCGCTCGGCTGCACCAGGCCCGAGTTGCTTATACGTTGCTTTTGGCACTCATTTCTCAAAGCACTCAGCCTATTTTCAAATAAACCCCTGAGATTCCTTTTTTTTTCCCCCAAAGAAAAACATTCTCCACATTCCCAGCTTCATTTGGGCACAAAGATGGGAGCATTCCCTTTGTCTCTAGCCTAGTGTTTTCATTCAATTTAACAGAAGTCTCTTGAGCACCTACACATGGCCAGACTCAGCCCTGTGTGTTGTAGGAAGTCTGATGCTGAATACAGCATGATTCTTGCCTTCTAGAACCTATCAACCTCTCAAAGTGGACACCAGTGAACAATTCATTGTAATACAACATAATGAGTGCTTATATAAGTACCCAAGTGCTGTAGAAGATAGAATAATGAGATTGTCTCTCTCCCTCTGCCTCTCATCACCCCAGCCCTGCTCTTGAATGCTCTCTCTCTCAAGAAGAATAAGGAGAAGGAGGAGAAGAAGGAGAAAAAGAAGATGATGATGAAAAGGAGGAGGAGAAGGAGGAAGAAGAGGAGAAAGAAAGAAGAAGAACAGGAAGAAGGAGGAGGATAAGAAGAAGGAGAAGGAGTAGAGGAACAAGAAGAAAGTGAAGAAAACAGAATAATTAATTCTATTTGGGGCTGACAGAGAAGACTGAACTCAAGTTGGAGTTTTAAGGGGATAAACAGAAGTTTGACAAGCAAAGACAATAATATAATAAAAGTAAATATTTATACCTTTTATTATGTGTTTTATAAGAATGTATATCTCTAGCTTATACCATTTATTGAGCACATGTAATGTGGCAGGCATTCTCCTGAAGGATTTATATACATTATCTCATTTATTTCTCACAGTAATTGTTATAATAATAGCAAACATATTTCTAATACTTGCTGTGACAGACACTTTAGACATAAAAGAAATGCAATGGAGTCTTTGGACTTCTTTCACAATTATGTGGATTACTATGAGACTCATCAAGAGGGAAATACTAAATATATTTTCAGTGCTTCTAAACTTTTGCTATGTCAAAACCATGCTTAATCTATAGAAAAGGAAAAAGAACGTAGGGAAAGAAGAAGGAAAAAATAAAACAGGATGTCCTCTTTCCGGTCCTCGGTAAAGACCTACAATGAAATTTCTCATGATCTTTTCCCAAACTACATAGAATCCTGCTGGCAAGAGTCTGCTAACATCAAGCCATAGTAGTGTTTGGCCAAAGCCAACCCTTTTGGTTCCCATCTGGAATGGAGCTTCGGGGCCAGCGTTGTTCTACAGCTGATCTCTAAGATAGTCTGTAACTTGACTGTGGACTTAGTTGTCCTTGGTATATCAGTAACTTTCACAGTTACTTCTAAAAGTCTGTGTTTGTATTTGTATTGACACAAATTGGGAGGATTCACTGGAATGATGAAACAATGAGGAATATTTTTCACACAGCGACAGTTACTATTTTCCATACAAAAACTGTTCTTCCTAGTTTTCTTTCTTCTTCATTCGACTCCAGAGAGTAAAATAAAGTGAAATTAGAATGCCTTCATGCCACAATTTCAACTGGACAATTTCATAGGATACAACAGTCATTCAGCTGACAGTTTGATGTCATATGTTTGTCACTTGATTTGTCCCAATGTGCGAACAACCAAGGTAAAATATCCCCATGTCCTATGATCAACCCAAGACCAAATCCTACAAACAGGACATCCTTCAGAGAAACCCTTCATGGCACCTTCAGAAAAGTTCCTCAAAATTCAGTAAACTCCTCACCATGCATCTCACTGGACAAACTCCTCTTTCAAGCCAGGATTATTTGGTTCTAGAATTTGCCACCCAGTCTCTTCAGAGAAGCTACGAACTGTAGTGTGGAAAGCTCCTGACTCATTTTCAAAAACCTGCACATGACGTTAGGAATTTCCATAGTGTCAGTATCCATAAAAATAGACTTTGCACAGAGAGTCCTGGGTCCAGATAACCTTAACAGAGATCAGTTCAATCACAGAAGTAAATAAAAATATTTAGCTGGATTGATTAAGAAATATCAATATACAGATATGCCCCCTTCTCTTTTCTTCAAAGAATCTTGGTAAAGATCTATAATGGGAAGAGAGCAGGGAGGATAGGTTTTTCAAAAGGCAAAGCAAGCATTATTTTGTATTAAAACTTGTTTTAGGGCACCTGGGTGGCTCAGTGGGTTAAAGCCTCTGGCTTCAGCTCAGGTCATGATCTCAGGGTCCTGGGATCGAAGCCCACAAAGCAGGCTCTCTGCTCAGCAGGGAGCCTGCTTCCGCCTCTCTCTGCCTGCCTCTCTGCCTACTTGTGATCTCTGTCAAATAAATAAATAAAATCTTTAAAAAAAAAAAAAACTTGTTTTATTTGCTTTTGGTTATCTTCTATGCAGTAACACTGTTTCTTGGCTTTGCTTTCTTCTCTTCATTTTGGTTTTCAATATTGCCCTTTATTTGTTACCATTTCCTCCTTATTTTATGGGAGTATTAGGTATATCATTTAAAATCTCAGATTAATTTAGCAACCTCAAGAATTTTGAGGATGCTGAGTGCCCACAAAGCACAGCTTTGGTGAATCTGTGGCTTCACCATGATAGAAACAATTCTGTGATTCCCCAGGAAGTAAAGAGCATTGCTGAGAGAGAAGGGAGGTAGCTTTGGGAGCTAATCTAAGTACTCGTTGAGGTTCTTAAATGTGAGCTCTCATAGCAGGCTCCAGATTCTCCCCAGAATGAAATTACATTGAACATTAAACATTTTTCAGAGTTCACCTTCCACTTTAAAGAAGAGGAAGAAAATTGTTTTGGCAACGCAGATGTCTGTTAGTATACACATCAAGAATAATAGGAGCATGTTTTAAAGAGAGAGAGAGAGAGAGAGAGAGAGAAATAGAGAGAGAGAGCTTTTTTAAAAAGTATGTAGAAAACAGGTCCCAGAGAAGTAATTTTTCAATTTCCTTGATTTGTTTAGTGGGAAATTGCTCTCCAATTTATTCTAATTTGAAAAGACAATGAATTCTTCATTTGGAATTAATATAAAAATGACTGAAAGGCATCTTGCTTGTCTCACAATTTACAACCTGTTTGGATAAAGCATTTTGAGTCATGGATCACTGTTAAAACCCAAGACTTAGTGAAGGCTGGTAATGCTTTCCATATGGTTTTCCCTAAATGATAATTATAGCTCATTCTGAGCTACAAATTATATACACTAAAAATGTTAATTTAATTTAGGGTTACTGACTAGATTTTTTTTTTTCTAAAAGCAGGTGTAATAGGAATTACATTGTCTGAATATGGTCAGTAATGCTAGACATGATGAATTGGTATAACCAGATTATTTCTGAATTTGACTTGATTTTGCGGAATCTGCTTGCAAATATCCAGCCTGGTGTGCATTCTCCGTGATTTATCCTGAATGGATTAAACATTAATGAGGAAAATCAAAACAAATGCTTCTCCTGGGCTCTCCAGCAAGACGGTTAGACATAGCCTATCTAAGACAGAAGAGGGGAGGATGGAGTGGAAAAGCCATCTCCATGTGACTCCTTGGCATTTCATCATCAATCAGCATGAAGTCAGAAACGTCACTACATATTGAAGTTGAAATTAACTGCAGCCTCTGACGGAAAAGTACTTACTTAGAACCTTTCAGTTAGTTTCTGTAATGAAATATGGCAATGAATTAGCCACGACGGTCTGGAGAAAGGTGCTTAATAAGAAAAACTGCTCATATTTAGAAGCCAAGTTCTTCTTATGTTTATTTTAGTGACTCCTCCTCTGCTTTTCCCCCTCTGCCCCCTAAAGCTGTCTTTTTGTGAAGCCGTTGTGGCTGACAACAGAGACAAATCATGTAGAAGAGTTTTAATTAGGCTTAAAATTTGCAAGGTGTCAGGAGTCTTTTTAATCATTTTAAGTTTGGAGGCTCTCACAAATTAGTATTCGGGGGCACCTGGGTGGCTCAGTCGATTAAGGGTCTGCCTTCGGCTCAGGACATGTTCCTGGAGTCCCACGATTGAGCCCCACATCAGGATCCCTGCCCTTTCTCTCTCTGCCCCTCTCCCTGCTCTCTCTAGCTCTCTCTCTCTCTCAGACAAATAAAGAAAACATTTTTTAAAAAAAATCAGTATTGAGAAAAGAGGCGGAGTGTACAAGGCCAGGAGTTGAGGTTCTGCAGCTACACTATTTCAGCTAGAAACTGGCTCCCACACTTAATCCTGAGACCTTGAGGAAGTCACTTGGTGTGAGCCTCAGTTTCTTCATCTGTCAAATGGGTATAATAATAATAAAACTTATGTCATGGGTCGATATTATACATCAAAAAAAAAAAAAAAAAAGCTAGGGTGCCTGGGTGGCTCAGTGGGTTAAAGCCTCTGCCTTCGGCTCAGGTCATGATCTCAGGGTCCTGGGATCGAGGCCCGCATCGGGCTCTCTGCTCAGCGGGGAGCCTGCTTCCTCCTCTCTCTCTGCCTGCCTCTCTGCCTATTTGTGATCTCTCTCTCTCTGTCAAATAAATAAAATCTTTAAAAAAAAAAAAAAGAAGCTAGAACAGAATGGATTCTGATACCTAGAAATAATCTCTAAGTGTTTACCGACTTAGCGTAGGAAAATTTTTAGGATGTGTTTTTAAAATGTAGATCTCTGGATCTCCACCTTGAGGGATTCCAACTTATTAAATGTTAATCAGAGCTCAGATATCTGCATTTTGACCAACATCCCAAGCTGTCCTGGACCACACTTCAAGTGGCACTGATTTAAGATAAGAAAAATGAGTTCTAGAAAGTGTAATGCCAGTGTCAAGGTCACACAGCTAGTCAGTGATCCACCCAATAGAAATCTCAGGCCGCTCATCTTCCATTCTACGTGGTCTCCATCAGAGCTGCCTCCATGTATTGAGCCCTTAGTATGAGGTTCTTAACCAAGAGGGCACAACAGACACCTAAAGAGCCTTTCCAAATACTCAAGCCCAAGACCCAATCCAGATCTGTCTAATCTGATGACGAGTGGCAGATCTCAGACCTGAACCCAATGCTGCCTGATAGTTTCATAGTACCAGGTATTACCTTGTATTAGCTTCTCATACTTATTTTAGGTTAGAGCCGAGGGCACATACTTTAACCCCGATTTGAGTCATTTTTCTTTCCTAACCATACTGCTGGATCATGTTACTATAACAGACACAAATTAATAACTATAAATATATAAATATAAATTCAAATAAATATATGAATATATATGAAGCACTTTCTTCACCTTATGGGAAACTGGCATTGGCCACTGCCCAGGCAACACATTTTGCCTCTCCCCCTCAGTCTCCTAGGGCCTTTAATAGGCTGGGATCATCCAGTGGTTCTCAGCTGGGGTTGTTTGGGCCCCCCAGGGGACATGTGGCCATATCTGAAGACATTTGGGCTCTCACACCTGGGGGGAAATGTTTCTGGCATCTTGTAGGTGGAGGTCAGGAATGCGGCTAAATATCCTATAATACATAGGACATCTCCTACAACAAAAAATTTATATGGACCCAAATGCCATTGTTAACTCAAGTCGGTCAGAGGGAGGAAGGATTCAGAAAAGACATTTGTGTTGGAAAGACTTGAGAGCCACTTCTTTTTCTTTTTCGTTTTCTTTTTTTTTTTTTTAATATTTATTGTGTTATGTTAGTCACCATACAATACATCATTAGTTTTTGATGCGGTGTTCCAAGATTCATTGTTTTTATAAAACACCCAGTGCTCCAAGCAATACACACCCTTGGGGCACCTGGATGGCTCTGTCCTTAAGTATCAGCCTTTGGCTCAGGTCGTGATCCCAGGGTCCTGGGATCCAGCCCTGCTTTGGGCTCCCTGCTCAGCAGGAAGTCGGCTTCTCCCTCTCTCACTCCCCCTGTTGTGTTCCCTCTCTCACTGTTTTTCTCTGTCAAATAAATAAAATCTTAAAAGAAGAAAAAATACATGTCCTCCTTAATGCCCATCATGGGCCAACCCATTCTCCCACCCCCTTCCCCTCTAAAACCCTCAGTTTGTTTCTCCGAGTCCACAGTCCGATAGTTTGTCTCCCCCTCCAATTCCACCCCTGCACTTTTCTTTCTTTCTCCTAATTTCCTCCATGTTATTCCTTATGTTTCACAAGTAAGTGAAGCCATATGATAATTGACTTTCTCTGCTTGACTTATTTCACTCAGTATAATTTCCTCCAGTCCCATCCATGTTGATGCAAAAGTTGGGTGTATTCATCCTTTCTGATGGGTGAGCAATATTCCATTGTATATATGGACCACATCTTCTTTATCCATTCATCTGTTGAAGGGCATCTTGGCTCTTTCCACAGTTTGGTGATTGTGGCCATTGCTGCTATGAGCATTGGGGTACTTATGGCCCTTCTTTTCCTATGTGTATCTTTGGGGTAAATACCCAGTAGTGCAATTGCCAGGTCATAGGGTAGCTCTATATTTAATTTTTTGAGGAATATCCAGACTGTTTTCCAAAGTGGCTGCACCAGCTTGCATTCCCACCAACAGTGGAAGAGGGTTTCCCCTTTCTCCAGAGCCTCTCCAACACTTATTGTTTCCTGTCTTGTTAATCTGTGCCATTCTAACTGGTATGAGGTGGTAATTGAGAGCCACTTCTGGGGGGAATAAAAACGCTTGTGGAAAAAGAAGAAATAAGAGAAGAGTGGGGCCTACCCTTTGGGAATATTGAACAGTGTCTAAAGAGAATATGGAGCGGCAGGGAGAGAGACTTCAGGCAGCTTCAGAGTGTGAGAAAGTTAGAAACTGAGAGGAAATGGTGCTTTAGGCTAGGAATTGAATCTTTTCTAATGTCTCTCAGAGAGGCAAGTTAAGATTGGAATGCCTTCCTCATTTGATATCATTAGATTCGATGCTGCCCCGAGACTGGGCCCATGGCTTGCTACCTTATATTATGATTACAGAACAGTCCTTAGAATTAGAACCCCTTTCTAAAGGTGATAAAACTGATTTAGTGTCAAAATAATCTTGCTTTTTCCTTATTGAAGCCTAAGGTCAATATCCTATACATATACATATACCATATAGAACCCAAATGCTTTTCAGGAGGAGAAAGAGCAGGAAGGTAGCAGAAGCCAGTCCAAAGACCCAGAAAATTCTGGTAGCAACTTTATGCTTGGCTTTTCCCATTGTTTAGTTGTTAAACTAACCTCATTGGCTAAAGGCTAGTAACTATCTTTTTGACTCCAGAAAACCAAATAACCATATAATTTATCAGTAAAACCCTTAGGTGACAGGGGCAGAATTTTCTGTAAATAAGGCCTGTGAAAAAGAGTACTCCTTCTACAGATTGTTATAATAATGGACCCCAAGGCCTTCTACCTGCCCACAGAAACTTTTCTTCCCTAAATATCCTGTTCCTGCCTCACTGTCACAGGGAAAATGGTCCAGATCTATGGAGCTACTAAAGTGTGAATGACTGATGGAATATTCTCATGAATATCACTATTACTCTAATATATACCTCAGACATACACAACCTCCAACTTCCCACTGATTGGATAAGGGGGACACATGAGGAAAAAGAATGACTTTCCCAAGGTTGTGAAGCTAATAAAGATAGAGTTTAAACCTTTCAGATTCTAAAGATGGCACTTTTCTAGTATTTAACATTGCTGGATCTGTCACTGTGACCTTGCATATTTAATTTCAGAAACTGTGTCAGGAAGAGGAAGGAAATAGTTTGGAGAATGCCTAGCATTGGCTAGGTGTCCAGTGGCTACTCATTGTCCATGAAGTACTTTCCAAGCCATTGTGGGAGCTACATATAAGAACATCCAAAGAGTTATAAGCAAGTGGGTTCATGATACTTGTTTTCCCCTGAAAAGTCGCTGTCCCAGTACCCTTGGGGAATAAATTAGGATATAAAGTGAGCAACTAGGAGGCTATTTCCATGTACCAGGTAAAAACAGGCAGGCCTGAACTAAGACAGGTTAGAGAGTCTAGGCATTGCGTAGAGGTAAAATTCACAGAGTTGTAGTGACATTTTGAGGCCTGGGATTTAAAACCTCCTCTCTCTGGTGACATATAACAGTAAGTCTTTGCTTGGCAAAGTGGGGTCAAGCTCTAGAATCAGACAGAAGTAGTTTTGGATCCTAGTTCTATCCTTTTTAATAGCAGTATCTGTTTGGGCAGAACACTTGACCTTCTAAATCTCAATTTCCTCCTATGTAAAATAGAGCTGTGATAACCTTACGAGCTTCAGAGGCTGTTGTGAGTATGGACTATGACCATGTAGGCAGAGCACTAAGCACTGCTCCTCGAGTATCATAAATACCCAGTAAGTGCTAGTTATTTTATTATGTTTGTTCTGCTTATATTTGAGTATTTGAATGTTTTTTCCACTTACGAGCTTTATTTTTTTTAAGATTTAATTTATTTATTTGAGAGAAAGAGAGAGAGCGTGGGGGCTAGGAGCAGAGGGAGAGGCAGACTCCCCACTGAGCAGGGAGCCCAATGTGGGTCTTGATCCCAAGACCCTGGATCATGACCCTAACAGAAGGCAGATGCTTAACCATCTGAGCCATCCAGCTGCCCCATGCATTTTTGTTTTTTGTTTTTGTTTTTGTTTTTAAGGTAAACTCTGTACTCCAATGTGGAGCTTGAACTCACTTCCCAAGATCAAGAGTCACATGCTCTTGGGTGCCTGGGTGGCTCAGTTGATTAAGCATTCCACTCTTGATTTTGGCTCAAGTCATAATCTCAGGGTCATGAGATCAAGCTTGACATTGGGCTCTGCATTAAGTGGAGTCTGCTTGGGGTTCTCTCTCTCCCTTTGCCCCTCCCCCAGTCGTCTCATGCTCTCTCTCAAAAAAAAAGAGTAGGGGCACCTGGGTGGCTCAGTTGGTTAAGCGACTGCCTTCAGCTCAGGTCATGATCCCGGAGAGCTGGGATCAAGTCCCACATCGGGCTCCTTGCTTGGCAGGAGGCCTGCTTCTCCCTCTCTCACCCCCTCTGCTTGTGTTCCCTCTCTGGCTGTGTTTCTCTCTGTCAAATAAAAAAAAAAAAAATTAAAAGAAAAAAAGAGTGGCCTGCTTTACTGACTAGGCCAGCCAGGCACCGCCCCCCCCCCCCCCCCCCCCCCCCCCCCGCCATGGGCAAACTTTTGTTATGTGTCTATGGTCCTCTTTGATTTGCCTCCATTTGTGTGGTGACATTGGGGTATGTTTAAATGATTGGTCAAGTTCTATGTGGGTCTTTGAGAAATCTGTAAATATCATCACGGATATTCCCAACTTTGTACCCATTTTGTATATTAGCTTGACTATTTTGAGATGTCTCATTGAGTATCCAGGAGTACCCTAGGGTCTCTAGCACATATATTATGATTTAAGGAACTCAATTATCTTAGAAACTTGGAACATCTCAATTCCAGACTTCATTCTGGAAATTTGCCTTGATAATGTAGCCCATGTAATGGGGAAGGTAGCGAGCCTATTCCCTCCAGCAGCAAACTTCTCTGAAATATCAAAGTTTTGCCGGGTGTTTGAATTGAGTCATATGTCAAGAAAAACACATTGCATTCCTTTGCCATAAGACAAACACCATATGTTAAGTTTATTTTTAAGTGGTGGGTAAGAACAGGGAGACCATGTTCCAGTCTGAGAAAATATTGATGCCGTGGTGTCAGCAAGGCAGGTTATGGTATAATTCATACCTGCAGATTACCAAATGAAAAATGAACCCAGATCCCCAGCCTGACGTCTGTGTAAATGGGGCATAGGGACGGAGGGCTGTCTACCTTCCTTAATGTTCTGGGAATAAAGTAAATACTGAAGGGCTTGATGTCTTTCCTAAGCCTAACAAAACTGGCACAGCTGGTGCCCAGATGCACTGCTGAGGGTGGACGGTCCTAGGGGCTGGGGAGGCAAAGCAGAATCAAGAAGATACCTTAGAGTTAGGGGACTTAGGAGAAATAGTGGGAAACTCCTGCTTTTACCCAGGATTGTTCTTGAATGCAGTTGAAAAATGGATGAACAGTTGGAATTTGGGGTTTCCCTTTGCTGTCTCCTTTCTGGCCACCTTGCCAGCCCCTCCCTACTCCATATCTATCCTCTTCCATCTTAGTGGTCACAGTCTTACTTGATAAGGTCATCAAGGCAGCTTGGAAGTGTCTCTTAAGCATAAAAATGCATGTGCGTCACCATCAGCTCTTCTTCTTTTCCTGCCCATGCCGATGCACATACTCATACCATTCTCATACCAACACCTGGACAAGGGGGTTCGGTAGCATGTGTGTGGTGGCAAGCAGCCAGAAGCACCTTCAGTGGCTGGTAGGAGGTGAGATACAGCATGATGTTCCTACATCGGTTCTGAGATTTCTCCTTTGTTGCATGGGACAGATATTGGCTGCTTATGTCATAGAGTTCTGTGAGAATTCCGTGAGAACACTTCCTGGCTATAACTGATAGTTATCCGATAGTTAATAACCGATAATTAATCATTGCTATGATTATGATTCCTACATGGAGTAGTAGCCAGCTCTTAAAAAGAGGGACCTATGCTCTTCTGTAACAACTGATAGGGGAGGGAAAAGTAAGTGAGAAATGACAAGCGCCGTATATACCATTTATATTTATATTTTTATATTCATAACACCATCAACAGCCTTCCACGAGCACACTTGCCTAACTTTCAGCCCTTATTTGGATGGGCCCCTCAGCCAGGCAGTGGAACTGAAAGATAAAAATGTAGAAATTGCATGTATATATTTTTGAAAACCAACCTCACAAAACAATATTAACAGTTTCTTGAGCTGTACATGTGTGTATAAAAACAGAACATCAGGGTGCCTGGGTGGTTCAGTCAGTTGGGCATCTGACTCTTGGTTTCAGCTCAGGTTATGATCTCATGGGTCATGGGATCAAGCCCCATGTCAGTCTCCACACTCGGCAGGGAGTCTGCTTGAAAAAAATTCTCTCCCTCTGCTCCTCCCCCCCACTCACACTCTCGCTCCCTCTCTCTACAATAAATAAATAAATTAAAAATCTTAAAAAAACCAAAAAACAAAAAAACAAAACAAAACAAAAAAAACCAGAAGACTGTCAGGAAAACCACAGGTCAAACTCCTAAAGAAGTAAAGTAGATAAAGTCTGGAGGGGTTTGTGTTTCTTTGATCTTGAAAACAAGGAGGCAGTATGGGTTGGGCAGGGTTGAAGGAACAACATGAGACTTATCTATAGAGCTTTTATTCTGTGTAGGAATAAATACTCACACCTTAACTGTGCCGTTAAAAATACTTCAAAGTAGGGGCACTCGGGTGGCTCAGTGGTTAAGCATCTGCCTTCAGCTCAGGTCATGATCCTGGATAGAGCCCCACATTGAGCCCCGCATCGGGCTCCCTGCTCAACGGGAAGCCTCCTTCTCCCTCTCTCACTCCCCCTGCTTGTGTTTTCTCTTTAGCTGTTTCTCTCTGTCAAATAAATAAATACAATCTTTAAAAAAAATACTTCACAGTAGAAAGAGTAAGGATGCCCAGGTGCTCACTTTTAACCAAGTTACGTGTATTCTTCTTGAGCAGACCTGACCTGAATCTTACAACTGCAGAATAGGAACATGCTCAGAGACCTTCTGGAACACACCTTGTCTCCAGCTAAGGGGACCAAGGGTTTGGGATGGAGGCGACTAGCCTGAGGTCACATAGCAGAGGCAGGTGGGAGAGAGAAAGGGACAGGTGGTCAACATCAGGGTGGAGTAAGTAGCTGGGAAGAAGCTGGCAAAGTTATAGATCAGGGAAGACCAAAAAGGCATGGAGGTCTGAAGAGAGACAGATGAGTTAGAAAGGTGTTAGAGGTTTTGTAGCAGAGGTCCACAGAAATAAAAATTGAGAGTGAAAGTTGCTCATGTTTTCTCCTTCCCGTTGCTTCCCAGAGAGTATCTAGGTGTGTCTGCTCACCCTCCAGGCCCTTCAGGTGTGTTGGTGCTGGTGATAGCAACAGGAGAATTGAAAGATAGTGTGAAAATCTAGAAATCTTCACATTGGGGGAGTTTAGAAAAAGTGTGGAGCTGTGGGGAACTATGGCAAGAGGTGACTGTACACCAGAGACGGGACAAAGAGGGGGAAAGAGGACTTCACAAGGTTCTAAGGGCTGGGAATGTAATCCCCTTTGCACAATATTTCAGGAGACTTCAGTAAAAAAATCGCTCTTAGTATTTTCTGGATGTCAGACTTGATATTGTGTTGAATGGACAGCAGCCCATAGTCCAAGATCCTCAAGTTTGCACCCAAAACATCACCATTGCTGATGAAGATGGAAAGAGAGAGCCAACCCGTTGAAATGTTAAGTCAGTATTAGGAGGGGGACCTGGAGTCCTCAACCATCTTTAGGCTTTCCTCTCATCCCTTCATTTCTCTAGCAAAGGTGAAAAGGAAGTGGTGGTCTTTCAAAGCCCACCAATAAAAACCATTTTCTCTCCCAGTGTAATGAAAAAGGTATTTCATAATGGTACCAACTGCCGACTGAGAACACACTTGACCAGCTTTCAACTCTCATCTCAATGAGCTTTAAGACTTTCAGCAGAATTAAAAATAAAAATGTACAGAAATAATATATATGTCATATCATGACCTGAAAAATAAAATGCATGGATGCATGCACATGTACACACACACAAACACACACACACATGAGGGGAAAAGACACATGTCCTTGGCTCCAGCTGGCAGGGTACCAGCTGGGAAGTTAAGGGATTTCCTACAGTTGGTGCCTTGTTAAAAGTAAGCTGAAGGTAAAAAAAAAAAAAAAAAAAGTAAGCTGAAGGTTTCTCTGTTTTATTGTAAGCATCGACCATAGGATCTTGGTCTACCTTCCCTTGGCCACCTCAGCCCCGATAAATGGGCTTTAAATGCAGCATTTTCCAGACAGATGAGAATAAGCCTTGACATTCATTTGCCAGAGATTACCTGGGTGGCACCTTCTCAGAATAATGGAAATGATTTCCCTAAATCCCGCACACGTTGAACGAAGAATAAGTAACCTTGTTGAAATTGTCCACATGACCTGGAAAGCTAAAAGCCCTTGGTTTGCTTGCTGTAGCGCAAAAATATGAGAAACATTTAATCTTTAAAAATACACAGTGGTATCATAATTTTGCTGCAGGTTCAAAGACAGCACAGTATAACTCAGTGTATTTAAGACGTAATGTCATTGTATATTTTCAAAATGCAAACAGCAGAGAGTTTGATGAATAGCTAAGAGCACCAGACCATATCTTATCCTTATAAAAGTGTCTCCCGTGAATGTTAACTGTATCTCCTCGAGCATTCTTAATATGCTCCGTAGCTGAATACATAGACAACAACTCTATAGAAAGTATATGCCTACTTGGTGTGTGGTCTACGTCAATTCATGGTGGAAGTTGTGTAAACTCTGGGTGCCCAGGCTATTGCTTTTGAACAAGGAGAAAAATCTCAAGGCTTACAATTTTCCAGATCTCTTATATACCTTAGCTTTTAAAATATCTGTTTTTGACACAATATTCCTGTATTATTTTATTACCAGATTATGTATAGTATATCTTGACCTGTTTGAATTCATATTTGATGTCCGATCATGTATTTAAGACAATATTAGTTTTATAGCATAACAAAGATAGGTGTTCTTATAAAAAAGAATTTGTGTAGTGTGTGTTTAATTCAGGTCCAAATAACGAAGACATAAATATATGGGGATTTGTTCTCTTTCACAGAGTCTAGAAGCAAGCCATAAAGGAGCACTACCCAACTGATCTTTCTGTGGTGATAGAAATGCTCTTTTATCTGTGTTATCCCATTCAGTAGCCACTAGCCACCACACATAGCTATCAAACACTTGAGATGTAGCTAATGGGGCTGAGCAACTGAAATTTTTATTTTGTCATTTTAGTAGCCTTAAGATATCCACATGGGGCTCATGGCTTCCAGTAGACAGCAGAGCAGTAGTAGCTTGGTATGGAGAAAACGTATGCTCTTATCTCCTGTATTCTCCTGTTGCTGGCTCCCACCCTCAAGATTTACTCTTGGCCCAGGATGGCTGCTGGAGCCAAACCATGAATCCATATCCCAGGCAGCAGAAAGGAACATGGGCAGAAGGGCTAGTCCCTTTGCTTTTTAGGAGCCTTGCTACCGATCCTACACAACACTCTTAATGTCCAGTTTGCCCAGAACTTAGTCACATGGCTACGCTGAGCCGCAAGGAGTCTGAGAAATGTTCTGCTTTGTTTTTTGACTGAAGAAGGGATTTGAGGGAGGACGTTGTCAGTCCCTGCCACAAAAATGTATAAAGTCCATTATTCTCACCCATTCCTCCGTCCCCGACCTAAACTCATTTCTAGTCCTTAAAGATGACTGCCATTAATAAATTTTGTATAACCATCTGGCAAATTTATCTATATGGGTACATACAGACATTTTTCCTAAACATTTTTCTCTTTTTATATACTCCTCCGCAAATTTAGCTTTAAATTTTGACAGCATATCTTGGATGACTTTGGTTGATGGTGTATATATATATATATATATATATATACTGTTCTGCTTCATCTAATATATAGTAAATTCTATGAAAAAAAGAATTAAGCCTGCTGGTTCATCTTCATGACTTATGTATAGTAGACATTGAAAAAAAATCAGCAGCATAGTGTCTCATTTTATAAATATACCATAATATATGTAACCCATTCTTTCCTCCTGTACCCCAAAATAACAAACACCCCCTCCTAAGAAAAAAGAACTTTGCTTTGCTTCCTGAGAAATTTAGATCACTAATTAAAGTAGCTGCAGCCCTACCAATCCCATTTCTTAATTGTCTCCCCCAGTGAGCTGCAGAAATTGTCTCCACTGTTGTGATTTGAGTCAGTTGTTGTAACAACTCAGAAATATGTGTCCATGTGTCTTTTCCTTCAGCCATGAAGCTATGTGGGGACTCAGAGCACCAGCTAAGGAAAAAGTCAAACCTTTTAAAAATTCCCTTAGGAAGAGAATTGTGTTAGTATAGACACACTCTACAGCTGGAGAAAAGTGGTTATGGATGCTACTTACAATAGAAGTGCCATGAATGGATGATGTGGAAGGTTCTAACCATCCCCAGCTGTGCCCATCCCTGGGGGATTTTGTGCAGAAAGTGTAGCTGAAGAAACAGAGAGAAACAAGAAGGAAGCAACCGCTTTAGAATTAGAGAAACAAGGGTCAGCCCCTTTCTGTGTGACTCCAAGTAAGTTATGAAATGTCTCTGAGGCTCAATTTCCTTGCCATTAGAAGGGCAATAGTGTCTGTTGCCTCCTAGCATTGTTGTATGAATTAAATGAAATACACATATTGCCTGGCACTTAGCAGTACTTGCACAATCAGAGCTGTAAATGTGGAAAATATTCATGTGTTGCCAGAATATTGGAATGGGTCCTATAAGCCACTGGGTCAATGGAAGGAGGGAGACTTCTACAACAGTGGAGCTGCCCATCAGTGTTGAGTAACTCAGACTATTAGGGCCTAAAATTGAGCACATGTTCATTTCTCTAAAAAGAGAACAATAGTCCTTACTGAAACATACTCCAAACACACTTGGGCAGCTTCCTTACGGACAGATTTGGTCACTTTGGGTATCTGGAGGACATAGAGACAGGTATAATAAGCAAGATGAGAGCAGCCCACTTGATCAGAAGCTCAAAATCCCAGACTCCAATTTAGAAATATTTCTAAGCAGGAGTTTTACCTTGACTATATGCACCAGAAATACTTAGGGCTGCGGGCTAAAAATGCAAGTTCCTGTGGTGCCTGGCTGGTTCAGTTGGAAGGAGCATGCAAGTCTTGATCTCAGGGTAAGAACTTTGAGTTCCATATTGGGTATAGAGATTACATAAAAATGAAATCTTTTAAATACATAAATAAATAATAAAAATTTTTAAAAATGCAAATTCCTGAGACCCAACTAAACGTGTAGAATCAGAATGTGTGGTCATGGGGTCCACAGTCCTCCAGTTGAGCAAGTTTACCAGGTGATTTCTATGCACAAGAAAGTTAAAAACGATTTTCCAAGAGGGACTTATTTTGAGTAACAATAACTAAATTAAATAGTTGCATGCTTTTTAGAACCTACTGTGTGGAAGTGACATAGTTGACCAACACTAGAATACAAAGATGCCTTCTTCTCAAGAGCAGGTAAACAACCACAGTGTGATGAACACAGGATAGAGATAAGTAGGAGGTCCAGAGAAATAGCAGTGGGTAGGGGGTGATTCACTCTGTCAGACAGTGCTAGAGGAGGTCTTAAAAAAGAAGTGATACCCCCTTATGTTTTTTTGCAGCATTATTTGTAGTAGCAGAACTATGAAAGCAGCCCAAGTGTCCACCAATAGATGAATGGATAAAGAAGAGGTGATACAGTTTTGATAAAGATATAGATATTGGGATATACATAGAGAGATGAGAATATATAGATATTGGAATATATATTATTATAGATATATTATGGAATATTACTCAGACATCAAAAAGAATAAACTCTTGCCCCCCTGCAACAACATAGACGGCTCTAGAGGGTATAATGCTAAGTGAAATATGATTTTACTCATATGTGGAATTTAAGAAACAAAACGAATGATCATGGGTGGGGAAAGAGAGAGATGCAGACCAAGAAACAGACTCTTAACTATAGAGAATGAACTGATGGTTACCAGGGGGGAAGGTGAGTGGGAGATAGACAAAGTGAAAGATGGGGATTAAGAAGTGCCCTTGTCGTGATGAGCACCAGGTCATATACAGAAGTATTGAATTACTGTATTATATATCTGAAAGTAATATAATGCTGTATGTTTACTATACTGGAATTTAAAAAAGAGAGGTGATATCTGAGCTGGGCTTTGAAGGATGAATAGGAGTTTACCAAGTTGCCAAGATGGTATAACACAAATTCTAAAGCAGTACCTCTCAGGCTTTATTGTATATCGGGATCACTTGAGGATCCTGTTAAACTGCAAGGTCTAGGGTGAATCTAGGGTGATGCTCCCAGGTGATGCTGATGATTCACAGATCATGCTTTATGTAGCAAAGCTCTGGAGGAATTGGGTAGGATGAATCAGACCAGGTTTCTGTTCTAGCTATAGGGAGGAATGAATTACCTATTAGGCTGATGTTTATTGACTTTTCTTTGATGGATAACCAGATGACCCCCCCTTCTTTCTGCTCCAAAATATTATTAACCACCATTAAATAAAGGGATTTCCCTTAAGCATCCACTGTAAGGAGCATCTTCCACTGTAAGGAGCAAGTTGACTCAAAACACAACACTGGGAATTCTAAGCATTTGGAAACCTGATCAGTAAATTTTAGTGGTTATTGCTTTTTAGTTTATTTGTTTTCCTATACATTTTTTACCCTTCTTTCTTTTACCTTAGCCACAGATTTACATTTTTCTTTTATTCTATCCCCAAACTAAGGAATAACAAAACTTAATTTTTCCCATACAAAGCCTTCATCCTCCTCAGGTCTCTTCCTGATAATATACCTTAGTGGAACTGCCAGAGGTTGACTCTTGTTCTCTTGTTATCTCCTAAGAATTTCCCTTTGTAATTGTACTTGTAAGCGTGACCTCTCTCTTGGGATCCAGACTGTCCTCCCAACAGGAAGCAGAAGGTTGAACAGAGGTTGTCAGCCCAAACTTTGGAGGTGGACAGTCCAAGATTAAAAATTTAGCTCTGGCACTAACTGTGTCACCTTATTATAGAAATAACTTAACCTCTGTGAGCCTCACTGTCTTTGCCGTGTAAGCTGAAGATAATGAGCACCCATGTCACGGTCTTTCTGAAAGACTTCAATAAGCAATCCAAAGTAAAGAATGTAGTACCTGGTTCATGATATTTATTCCCTCCAAAAAGTAGCGACGAAATCATCATTCTCACCCACCCTGCTGAAATAACCTCCACCCCTCTCCCTTCCACTTCAGTCTCAATCCTGGTGCTGAGCCAGATGCCCAGTTCACATGCCTGAGCGCCCTACACCCACCCACCTTCACCATTGCTTCACCCTGTTTTTTGCCTGAAGCCAACTCCTGCTTGTGTATTTCTTCTAAAAGACTCAATCTTGTTTGCACAGAAAAACAAATACACCCACACAAACCCCGTGTTTGCTATCTCACCGTGTTTCATTATAAGCCTCGAGGACAATCACAGCAGGCAAGAGGAAAGGCAGCCTAGGGAGAAAATGCACTTGGACGCACTTGCCAAGGGAAGGTGTGGCCATGACAACCCAGGTACACACAGGGTATAATTGAGATTTTTCTGTTTGGGCTTTGGCTTTCTTAACGACTGATCATATCTAATCTGCCTCCTATGTTTGAAGTAGTAACTACTGTTCTCTGTCCTGCAGTGCAGTAGTAAAATTCTGTGATACTACCTTAACCACAGCCATTTCAACCTTCTGAAAGGCTTGCCACTTACTTCGTGATGGACTGAGGCTGCTGGAGTTGTGTCTTAAAACACTGAAGTAATTAACCAACTTGTTCTGAAATCAGTAAACTCTTTGGCTACGTAGCTCTGCAAGCATCCAGATGGATCATATCATATCAAAAGACTCCATGGAGCACACATACGAGAAGGCAGAGTTGTTTCTTTGTCCTTTCTTGTCCTTTGTCCTGGAACAGACTAGGAGGGGAGGTAGTGGATGGTGAAGAGGGGAGGGAAGACTGACCTCCAGCTACTTTTCTTGCTCATACTGATCTAGGGGAGCTGAGCTTTATTTCCTAGGCTGCTGCTTCTCAAACTTTCAAAGATTTATTGATTCATTTAAAAAAAAAAAAAAGTATTTCCTGAGGGCCTCTTATTCATGTGAATAGGGTCCACTAGGGATACACTGATCCCCGGGCAGCTCCCAGATTTCTCTGGCGAAAGTCCAGGGGCAGCATCTGGCTGGAAGGGGGGGGTCGCTGTGGTACTTTCCATGGAGCTATGTGTGTACAGCAGGAGTGCGGTTTCCTCTTTAGAGACTTATTGACATGGAGTGGATTGGGGTGAAGGTCCTACTCCAAAGATCTCCAGAGGGGCTGAAGCCACCGTTTCAGTCTGCTACAGACTATTAAAGAAAACAACACAATGCTCCCTGCAAGAGAATTATAATCTACGGGTGGGAGAAGCAGATACTAAAAGAGGAAACAAACAGAACAATTGACAAAGGGGAGGGCCAGGAGTGCAACGAGGAAGAAAAGTAATAGTGTCATGGTAAATAATGAGGAAGACTGGGGAAGGTGACATTTAAGGAGATAATTGAAAATGAGGAGTCAGATATGGAACAAGGAAGCAGGTGGGTCAGTGGGTATGTGGAACGGCACCTGGACCTATAGGGGAGCCATAGGGTAGTGGAGGACAACATTCCTACCAGAGGGGAGTAGCACAAGAGGAGGTCAGGGAGGAGACAGGGCCGGGTCCCACAGATTCCTTGCTGAGGGGTTGTATTCTATATCATATGCAATGGACAGCCACCAAAGGGTCTTAAAAGCAGGAATTCATCCCCTGACACCCCTAACAGATTGGTTGATCAGTTGTGATCTTATTCGGGTTTTTGTTTGTTTGTTTAAGATTTTATTTATTTATTTGTAAGAGAGAGAGCATGCACAAATAGGGAGAGCAGGCAGAGGGTGAAGCAGACTCCCTGCTGAGTAGGGAGCCTGTTATGGGACTGGATCCTAGGAACCCGAGATCATTACCTGAGCTTAAAGGCAGACGCTTCACTGACTGAGCCCCCCAGGCACCCATGTTGTAATCTTATTTGAAAGACCAATATTTAAAATGATTAAAGAGGATCTTCTTTGACTGAAGGGAAGATGGCAACCCAGAGCCACCTGAGAAGAGTTCTCTTCTTGAGCTCCTCCTGAAGTACTCCCTTCCCACCATCCCTCCCATCCCCCTCCCCCCGCCCACGGAACCTTAGCTCTGCAGGACACAGTTACCTCACCATTCTAGACCAAGAGGAGCCAATGAGCATTAATATTGAAAGCTGGGAATGATTTCAACTAGGAGTGAGTGAAAAGACTGGTGTCAGAGCCTGGAGCCTCACTGCTCTGGAGAAAATAGATTTGCAGTGATGCCAGTCAGGACTGTTATGTGGATTCTGTGAGCATTATTCTGCATCCTAGGCCAGGATTCAAAAGAACAGATGATCAGAGCTAGGCAAGATGGGTGTGATCAAAGTGCTAACGTATTGGCTATGGGTCCATGGTGGTTAAGAAAGCAGAAAATAGGGGCACCTGGGTGGCTCAGTTGGTTAAGCGACTGCCTTCGGCTCAGGTCATGATCCCGGAGACCTGGGATCGAGTCCCACATCAGGCTCCCTGCTCGGCGGGAAGCCTGCTTCTCCCTCTCTCACTCCCCCTGCTTGTGTTCCCTCTCTGACTGTGTTTCTCTCTGTCAAATAAATAAAATCTTTAAAAAAAAAAAAAAGCAGAAAATAACTCAGGAGAGGATTGGAAGAATAAACTGGGTCAAGGAAATCGAGCTCACCAGGAGGTCAAAGTGCAGATTAGGTAGGCAAGAACATGGAAGAAATAGGGGAAGAGAGTCAGGAAGATGTTGAGTGGACGTGTTCTGGGTGACAAGAACCAAAAGGCAGCCTTTTGAGTTCCTCAGGGCAAGTGACGTTCAAGGTTGCTGGAGCATAGAAGGACCAGGACCTGTGGGGTCACTGACTGTTTGAGAACAGGCCTGCTGAAATCATGCAGGCAATGATAGGAAGCATGGAGAGAAAAGCTATAGGCTGGGTATGGTGAGAATTCATCAGTGATGGGATGAGAGGGTGCTTTGCTTAAGTATGAAGTCTGAAAGGGAAAAGTTCTTTTGTCTTAATTTAAAGTAATCAATATTCAGACTCCAACACACTATAAAGAAAATATAATAAATACCTTTATATCTATTGCTCAGCTTAGGAAATAAAGCTCTACACTGTCACTGTTGCAGGCCCCTCTATAAATCCTCATAGATTTGTCCCCTTCCTACTTCCACCAAAATGACATCTGTCCTAAATATGATGCTTATCATCACCAGGAATTGCTTTATATTTTTACTACATACATGTGAATCCTTACACAAAGCCTTGGTTTCCATGTTTTTAAATTTTATATAAATGGTATACTTTATATTATATTTTTCTACAATTTCTTTTTATGAATTGAACATTACATGGTGCAGTTTATCCAAGTTGAAATATACAAATATAAACATATACACATACACAAATACCTACTTCCATTCCATTCATTTACAACTACTGCAGAGTTTTTCACTGGAAGCCTGTAAGATGTATCCTTCTTCTTAGTGAACATGAAGTTGTTTACAACTTTTGTCGTCTCAGACATTGCTCTAGTGAACATTTTGTACCTAGTTCTTGTACATCTGGCTAACAGTTGTTCTGGACTTGCCCAGCAATGACACTGTTGGGTCATAGAGTAAGGGCTCTTCTGCTTAACTAGATACATCAACTGCTCTCCAGTGTGGTCATCAACATTGATGCTCCATCCAGAAGTCCAAGTTTCCAATATCCAATATCATCATCCTGCTTGATGTTGTCCAGCTTCTTAACTGGGTGTGAAATAGTATTTACTAAGGTCTTGGCATGTGTTTCCCTAATTAGCAGCCTAGTTCAGCCTCTTCTCATTTTTGTGTGTGGTATTCACCCTTCCTGATCTGTGGATTGCTTTGAATGTTTTTCCCATTTTTAAAAAATTGGATTATTTTTATATTCATATTTAGGATTTCATTATATATTCTGGATACAACCCTGAATTGTATATGCATTTAAAGACTCTGTTCTTTCTTTCTGCTTCTGCTGTCTTTTGTTGAACCTAAGTTCTTAATTTTTAATATACACAAATTTATTGAGCTTTTCTATGCTGTATTTAAAAATCCTCAAAGAAACTGTTCTAGAATTAATGTGACCTTGGAAGCAACCGAGAGAAATGAGGGAAAATTTGATTCTTATTTTTTGTCCTGAGTTATACAAAGTAAGGAAGAGTAAGTGGCCTCTACTTGAAAAAAGAACTTCTATGAAGGCATGAGGGGTGTCTAGGAAATAGACCAGAATATATAGCAATATATAGCAATATTTCTTGTTAAACAAAGAGGATTTTAAAGAGTTAAGTAGAGTTAAGTAGAAGGGATTAGTGTGGGCAGGCAGAGCAAGGAAACTATAAGAAGAAGGAAGGTATGGGCCTGGCAGCAGTGAAGAAGAAGAAGACAGGGTTGGAAAGACCTTACCTACTTAGCCATGAGCAAGGGAGGCCAAGTTGAGGAATGACCCATGTGGACCTCTCCAATCTCCAAAGCTCTTCTCAAACTTTAATGTGTATATGAACCACCTGAGGATTTTTGTTCAAAGTGATGCTGATGTTGCTGGTACATGGAAAGCAAAATATCACAGTAAGACCTTAATAACATTTCTCAAGATAAACTAAATGGTCTCAGAAAGAATAGTCACAAACCAACAGATAGACAGAAATTGTGTTGACCCAGGGCATTTCTATTGTTCCTTCCAGAGACTGAGCCTTACCCCACCACCATCACCATGACCAACTTCCCAGATCATGAGACTCAAGCATTTGAATAAGAAGGTTAGGGGACCATGGCTCTGATGTTAAAGAGCTAGATTGACTTCCCAGCTCACACAGTGCCTCCACCAGGAAACGGGAAGTTGGCTGATATCAGGACCTTGGTAACTGAGAAACTTGAGCCACTTCAGGCTGATAGAACATAGTCTCTTAGGGGTGCCTGGGTGGCTCAGTTGGTTAAGCAACTGCCTTCGGCTCAGGTCATGATCCTGGAGACCTGGGATCGAGCCCCACATCGGGCTCCCTGCTCGGCCGGAAGCCTGCTTCTCCCTCTCTTGCTCCCCCTGCTTGTGTTCCCTCTCTGGCTGTGTTTCTCTCTGTGTTTCTCTCTGTCAAATAAATCAAATTAAAAAAAAAAAAAAAAGGAACATAGTCTCTTAAAAGGAAATGTGAAAATGCCTAAAAATGCCTAAAAAGTAAAACTAGGCTCTACCAGGGAGGCTGAAAGAGCTAACCTGAGTTGCTAAGGAAGATGGAGTTAAGCTATGGGGATATTATGCTATGGGGAGCTTGTCCTAGAACAGATAGACAAATATGACATTCCAGGTATCAGATTGAATCCTGATTTCAGCTAATTCAAGCACTTGAATTAGTATTAGATGTTGTCATGAATGGCACCATAGTGGGAGGGGGAGGGGTTACATGAGAAGTAACCTTTCTCGGTTGATTTTCCCCAGATATAGAATTATTATGCAACCCTAGTTTGTTTCTAAACAATCACAGGCTAGAAAGTAGGTTGTATCTGTAGGATATAATAATGTCTAAATTTAGCCTTAGAAATCAGCAGTGACTTTTAAGCCCTAGGCTTTAAAGAAATGAAGGAAATTCTGTCAAGATTTTGTAATTACATTCAACACGAGATACAGTGTAGAATGTGCTTATTCCGGGCACCTGGGTGGCTCAGTTGGTTAAGCAACTGCCTTCGGCTCAGGTCATGATCCCGGAGATCCAGGAT
>PITA01012859.1:0-60114 GCA_004023965.1 Spilogale gracilis
CACCTATGTAGGAAACAATATTCTAGGCCCTGGGATATAAAGATGAGTCAAATGTGGCCCTTACCCAAAAGAACTGGGATCTACTACAAATTCATGTTATGTGATATCAACTTAGTCATTAGTCCTTCTCAGCAACTCTTCTGTTTATCCCTGATGTCTCTTTGTTCACATTCCTGATAGCAAATGTTCTAAACCCCCTTCTCTCCACCCTATGCACTCCTATATCCTCCAGGCTGTACCACCATAGTGTCATTATCGTGGGGATGTGCTTATATCCTCAGGTTCTCCCTCTTCATTGTCTCCATCCTCAAACATGCTTTCCTTAAGCCTGCCTTCCCCCCACCTCCCCAGGTTTCTTCCATCCTCTTCTTTACCACCAAACTTTACATGAGTGATTTTAGTTTATTCCAGTTCTCCACTTTCACTACTTCTTACCCAACTGCAAAAGGTTTCTAGCCCATCACACCACAAAAATAGCTCTCTTGAACTCATCAATGGCCTCCTAATTGCCAATTCCGAAGGCTTCCTCTTAGTTTTTATCCTACTCAACCTTTCTGTAGTATCTCTTATTGGGCAACTCCCCTGACAGATCTTGCACTAGCATTTAATACTGCTGACCAAGTCCCTCCTGGGTGAGACTCTCACTTCCCTGGGCAATGCACTTTTCTAGACTTTCATCTCCTGAACTATTCCTTTCTGTAGAATAAGTTATGAGAGTTGGACTTCCTTCCTTCCTTCCTTCCTTCCTTCCTTCCATCCTTCCTTCCTTCCTTCCTTCTTTCCTTCTTCCCTCCCTCCCACCCTCTTTCCCTTTCTTTCTTCCCTTCTTCCTTCCTTTTTCTCTCTTTCTTCCCTTCTTTCTTCCTTTTTCTCTCTCTTTCTTTCTTTTTATTTCTTTCTTTTCTCTTTCTTTCTTTCCTATAATGCAACAGTCTGACTTAAGCTTTGATTACCAAAGCATCCATTTCAGAGATTACTTTCTCTAATAAAAACATTGCCAGCGACACAACTAGATAAAGAGCAAGGCCCCCTCCCCTACTGAGGCTCCTTTGTTTTAGAATTCTTAATTTCAATAAATGACAATTTGGGCCATTTGTGGTTTTTGTTTTTCTCTCTTCCCTTGCTTTAAATTCCCACTCTTATTTTTTAAATTCAACAACAAAGAGTAAGCCCATGAAATCCTAAGCACCCACACTTTATTTCAATAAATTCAGAACCCCAGGCCCATGCTGGCTCTCTCTCTCTTTACCTGTGTCCTGCTGCTGTTGTGTAATTTCCAGATCCCATAAGTAATAAACCTTTCTTTGTTTTTCAAAATTTCCAGATGGTTATTTTTGAAGGGCATCTTTCAACCATAGTAAGAACCACAAGGGCTAGTTCAGATACAACATTGGTTATGGATGGGCTCAGACTAACATAAAACATTTTTAGCCCTTCCTTGGTTCCATCTCCTACTTCACCCTCTTAAATGTAAACAACGTCCAGAGTTCAATTCCAGCTAAACAGTTCTTCCTTGGGAGATAGTACTTGTCAAAATTTCAATGATGAACTCATGGACAATTTCTCAATCTATGTCTAGCCTTGACCTCTCTCCTAAGGGTCAGCACCAAATATTCAACTACCTACCAGGCATCTCATATCCACAAAGGCATCCTGCTGGAAAACTAAACTCACAATATTTCCTATCAAATTCATTATCTCTTCCAAAAACTTGTCCTTCACCTCTCCCTTTTCCCTAGTACATGTCATAGGCCTGCCTGCCAGTCAGGTAACAATAACCATCCCAGTCAGCTTCACTACCTCCACTCTCTTGTCCCCATGTCGCATAAAACCTTCCAACCTCTGTCTCTTCCTCTCCTGAAATGCCTCTCAAATCCATCCTGAATAGCACCTAGCATCCTTGTATATGGTAAATGCTATGTATGCATTTGTTTAGTTGAATGGAATTATACCTTTATGTGAATAAGCATTACCAAAGCTTTGCCTCAATCAGCACGTGCATTTAAGGTCATTATCTTTGACCGAAAAATGAAAGATTTTCTTTTTTCTTATTGAAGACATTAACAAGCAGGTGAAGAAGATTGCTGTTTTTGAATTTGTTGTTGAGGCAGCCTGAAATCACACTATTGCTCACTTCTGAGGCTGTTCTTAAACTTTGTGGTTTTTTTAAGGAAAAACAGCTATAAAGCAAAGGATGGCCTGTGGTTTTATGTGGCTCCTACCAGCCTGTTTGCAGTTGCTAATGGTCTAATCCTGGGAGCCTCTTCAAGCAAAGGAAAAACCATCTTATCCTAACAGTCCACCCATGAGACTATAACTTTAACCCCAACCTGACTGTTCTTGTTAAAAAAAAAAAAAGTCCCCAAAGCATATTTGTGTTTTCTAGTATAATTGACAGTATCTTGGTTAGTATTTGGTAATTTATTTTCCCAAGCCTTCATTACTCTAAATTCAGAATGCATCTCTATGCTTCCTGTGCTTTTTCTGGCTCTAGCAAAGAAGTTTCTAACAAGGACTCAAGAACTTGAAATGTAGATACTTATTAAAACACTTATTAGAAATAGTTTTACATGGATGACCTTAATATGAAAATTAAAAATTAATTATAGACTTTACACCTAACATCTATATTTTCAATAAGCAAATTAATATTTTGAAAGAATATTTCAAATTACCTTCTCTGTGTAATAGTCATTGTCTTGCTTAAACAAAGAACAGATTGTTCATCATGATGTGGTGAAGCCACAAAATAATCCCAAACTGGTGAGAAAGCCTTCTTAGCCAACTCATAGTTACCAACCTGATAGGCAACCTACAACAAAAAGTACATTATCTTATGTAATATTTTTATCTGTGAAATGTATCTTTTAAACAAGAATTCTAGTAAGGTCCGCTCACACACTAATTCCATACACAGTTGTTCACATTTGCTGTTTTGTTCTATAGGACCAGAGTAAGGTATCAATGGCCACTGGCAAGGGAGGCAGACATATTTTGAAATCTCTTTTATTTTTAAATTGCATGGAAATTTGAAACTCTGTAAGGATGTTTCAAATTCTCAAAAGCAAAACAAAGATCACATCTGAGCCAAATTAATTTCATTTCCATCTATCTCGGCAGTGCACTCCATTTATTATAGACACTGTTATAATGAACAAGCTGTTCCAAGAGAAACAATCAGATTTCCCAAACCCAAAATATGAAATATACTTCATTCTTTTCTGGTTCAGGCTGATACTTTCAGAGCTTTTGTGCAACAAAGAGTTCACAGCTAAAAAGAGTGAAAAATAAAACAGAGATGCTTCCAAGAGACCATAATATTTTTAATTCAACATGTTCAACATTAGGCAAAATAACTGATTTCACTGGTAAAACAGAAGTTCAAGAGAAGAAAATCAACAATTTACTTATTTCTTTTGGTAGAATATATTTCTTTACAAATATTCTCTAAAATCATTCTATTCAAATATATACGACAAAATGAAATCCTGCCACGTGAGTTATGTGCTGCTTCAAATCCTTAAATGGAAGCAGGTAGGATATAAAGTATAAATAAATTCATTAAATTAAGTATGTAAATGACATGTTGCTAGAATATATATCACTCAAGGAACAACTTACAGGACCAGAAGTTCTTAAATCTGCCTACTCCGCACTCATAATCAACCAACCAGTAAGGTTTTATGAAGTTTCTACTCTGTGCTAAGCACTATAAGAATAGGTTCTTCAAAGCTTAAAATGACCTTATACTCCATTAAACTCTAATCAAGTTACAGACATAAAATACATGAAATCACCAGAAAAAAACTACAAAGAATAACATAACAATTGTGGAGGCTGAGAAAAGGAGAAATGAAGGCTTCAAAAAGGAGTCAGGGCTTGAGTTGAATCCTCAGGCAGGAATAAGGTTCAGACGGGCACAGTTTAGGCAGAACTTGAAAAGGGTCCAGTGAAAATCACCATAATGCATTTAGAAAGGACTGAAAAGACAGATCAGAATTTGAAGAAAAGCAGGAAATATGATGGATGGATAAAAAGAGATACGATTTCAGGAGGCCTTGAAAATCAGCTGGAAGTATTTAAAGATGCCAGGTACTGATCCAAGCACTCAACATGCATCATTGCAACATTACATCATTGCATCATCTACATGCACATGCATCATTAACTCCCCATTACAGCTTTATGAGGGGAACTCTATTACCATTCCTATTTTTCAGATGAGGAATCTGAGGCATTAAGAAGTTAAATATAGAGAGCCTGATATTAAATACAGAGCCTGATATTCAGTAAAAACAGTAGAGTCAAGATTTAAAGTGGTAGATGCTGAGCACGGAACCTGATGTGGGGCTTCTCTGGCTGCATTGGTTAAGTGGTCACTAAGACAGCTTATAATTCTAACACTTAATGTAGAAATTAATAACAAAAGATGTGAGTTGATTGAATTATAATTGAGTGTTCTTTCCTTTTAAAATATTTCCTTCTAGAAAAGTTATTTTTACAGTAGACACTGTAAAACAAGAAAAGATGCCATGATAAAACTAAGGTTTGTAAATTCATTAGTTTTTGTGGATTAACAGAGCAGTGCCATGATATAAGATGGTGACCTGGTAGTAATGGGTAGAATAGATTTTAGAGTGGATGAGGTTAAAAATGAAAAAGAAGCAGTAGAAGACTAATGAAATAATTAAGTACAGGAGAGGCCTCCTCCTTGATACATGACCTTCCTGTGACTTCCAAATCTGCACACTTGTTTTTTTCCCCCACATTCCCTTTCAGTTACCTTGCAAGCTCCTAATCTTTACCCCAATCTCCTTATATTGGTATATCCCAGGGCTCAGTCTTGGGACCTCTTCTCCCTTCTAGCTGTATTTATTTCCTCAGTGAAGTCATCTAGCCCCATGGTTTTAATGGTCACATGACTACTCTCAACTCCTCTTTCACAGACCTTTCTCCCACACTCCAGATTCATATATCTCACTGATTACTCAACAGTTCTCTCTGAATATGCAATAAACATCATACCTCAACATGTCTCAAAATGAATTTCTGAGCTCACCCAGCCCCAAATCTACACCACCAACAGCATTCCCCAACTCAACTGATGTAAAGCCTATCCTTTCAGTTAGTCAAATAAATATCTTAGAGTCATATTTTATTTTTCCTTTTTACATTATTTCCATGAGGAACTCCTGTTAACTCCTCCTTCAAAACATACCCAGAATCTGACCACTTGTCCCCACATCAACTACTAGCACATGGCTAGGCCACCACCATCTCTCATTCGATAATAGCACTAGATAGGTCCCTCTACATCTGTTCCCGCATGGTCTATTCCTAACACAGCAGCCAGGGCGAGCCTCTGAAAATGGCAGTCACATTATGTCATCCCACTTCTCAGACAGTAACAGTAACAAAACCTCCCCAACAGTTGCCCATTTCACTCAAACTAAAAGCCAGAGTTCTTACAATGGCCTAGAGGTCTTGTCATGATCTGCTCCCCAACCCACTCACTTACCTTTTACTTCCCTAATCAATTAGTTTACTCTCCATGGGTCCCTGTGCTTCAGACACACTAGCCTCCTTGTTGTTTATCAAACATACCTGGTACACTTCTGAAAATTATAAGGTTTTTTCCCTAGTTCCTTCTGCAGAATGTTCTGCCTCCAGAGACCCCACCCCCTGTACTTCCTTTAAGTCTGTGCTCAAATCTCACCTTCTAGATTTTTTATTTATTTGAGAGAGAGAATACACAAGCAGGGGGAAGTGGCAGGCAGAGGGAGAAGTAGATTCCCTGCTGATCAAGGAGTCCGATGTGGGACTTGATCCCAGAACCCTGAAATCATGACCTGAGCTGAAAGCAGATGCTTAACCAACTGAGTCACCCAGACATCCCTCAAATTTCACTTTATAGATGAGCCTTCCTTGATCACTCAATTTAATAAACTGATCTACCTTCCATTCCCTCACTTTATACTTCTAATTCCTTTGACTATACTACACTTTTTCCTTCCATAGAACTTACCTTGTAACAGACTAGATAATTTACTTGTTTGTTGTTTATTACATAGCTTTTATTATGGCATTTTGCTCATTTTGTTAGAGGAGTGGTTCTCAAAGTGTGGTCCCTGGACCATCAACATCAGCATCACCCAAGAACTTGTTAGAAATGTAAAATTCCAATTCCAATTCCAATTCCAGGCCCTACCACAGATCTAATGAATCAAAAACTCTGGTGGTAGGACACAACACTGTTCAACCAGACCAGTACTCCAAGACACACACTCAAGGTTTAGAATCACTAGCCCGGAGCAATGAGTAGCACAGAGTAAGCACACAATAATAGCACGTTAAATAAATCTTATAACCTCTTTTCCTGGTAATTTCCCTCTACCCACAGAAGAGGACACTTGGCAATTCTACCGTAACATAGTTGACAGCCCCAGGGTAAATGCCTGACTCAAACAGGGTGTTTTATAGCCCCCTCTGCAAAGCAAGCTACCCAAAGTGTGATTCTGCTGTTGACGCTAAAGGTACTACATGCACTAGGAGAATTTGAGAGAAAATATATCATGCACACAAGGGGCTCCCAGGGAGTGTTAGGCAGGCACAAGCAAGCCTGGGAAAGAATGGATTGGACCTTGATTAGTGGCTAGAGGTGGGGAGGGATAGGTATAGGAAAAGCTGCTGCCACCTGGGAGATTTAAATTTCTTGTTAGCACCAAAGGTGAGCTCACAGATCTCCTATCAGCCTGTCTGTGTATGGAACCAAAGGAAAAAAGAGGAAAAAGGTTTAAAAACAAGTCAGTAGTCAAACATCAAAAAAGACATCAGACTCATTTTATTTGGTGGGCCACTCAGAATCCCTTTCCTAGGAATCTAGAATCCAGATTAGGAGCCAGCCAGGCAGTCTCTGTTACAGCTTAAATGGAGGGATATAAAAATGCAAGAGTTGCCATTTTTCCTTAAGAGAGGGAGAAATAAGGGAAGTCAGTCTTTAGAAGGAGAAAAAGAAGCTGATGTACACAGGGAACCAAAGGTATGAGACCTAGAGTCGCCTGGAGTCCACAGCCTTCCCAGGGCCTAAATGCATTCTTCCAAGCCAGGCTGGTGCCCTTAATTTGCAGTCAGAGTCCTAACTGAAACCATAAGTCAAAATTACCTAAATATAGGTTATTATTGTGCTAATGAGATTGATTTAAAAAGACAGTTCCAAGGAAGAAGAGATGACATCTAGCAGAGAACCTAACACAAAACAAACAAAAAAAATAATTCATCAATAGACATAAGAGTGGAGAGAGTAGCAATATTCAGTTAGAGGATGAGAGTAAAAAGAAGAATTGAGACTTCTGAAAGAGCTTTAAAAATGGGATGACTATCTTTTACCTGGGAGATTCATTGTTTTTAATTTGGTCATAGACAAAAGACAAATCTCTATTTATTGAAAAGTTTTGGTGAATTATTCATATATAAAGTGAAAATAGGGGTGCCTGGGTGACTCAGTTGGTTAAGCGACTGCCTTGGGCTCAGGTCATGATCCCGGAGACCCAGGATCAAGCCCCGCATCGGGCTCCCTGCTCGGCAGGAAGCCTGCTTCTCCCTCTCTCACTCGCCCTGCTTGTGTTCCCTCTCTTGCTGTGTTTCTCTCTGTCAAATAAATAAATAAATAATCTTTAAAACAATAAAATAAAATAAAAATAAAGTGAAAATAAAAGGGTGAATTTCATTCTCCTTGTCACCACTGTTATTACTGACAAAGCATTCATGTCCCAGCATCAAATTCTATTGATAACACTGATCATCAAGACCCACTGAGCAACACGAACCCAGGCAGAGAAGAGATGGCAGAGACATGGGCTTTAGAAGATCTTGGCCCATGAAGGAAGTCATGTATTCAACTTCTAACATGGGTACCATCTGCTACCCAAGTAACCATGGGTTATTTAATTACATGACCTCCCTGAGACACCCTTTTTTCAAATAAAATGGCAAGGGAAGGATTAAATTCATCTCAGTTTCCTCAACTATAAAAGTAATAATACCCTGCCACTGAGTTATTATAATAAACATAATAATGAATGTTTAAATACCTGGAACATGGTATTTTTAAATTAAATGATACCCCAGTTTTTTGTTTTTTTTCCTCAATAAGCCACTGTGTTCATTCCTTATGGCTGAGTAGCTCAATAACCCAGCAGTATATGACATAGGGTCTTATATCCATTTTAAAGATAGGGGAAATGAAACCAAGTAATTTGTCTAAAATCCTAAAATCCTGCTCAGAGGTTTCTACTTTCCTACATTCTATATTACATTATCTAGACATTCCTGACTTAAAGCGGAAAAATAAAAACAAATGAATAAATAAAGAGGGAGAAATAGCGGCAGAAAATATATCATTCATAATGGTTCCTCAAGCAACTTTCCAGATAATCTAAATTAATAGCTGTCTCCATTAAGGAGAAATCTAGTGACGATTCAACTGACTTTATTAGTGTCAAAAGAATATTGTTGAGTTGAAAGTCCAAACTAAAATTCCAAGACAAGATAATCATAGGTATTTAGTGAAATGTCTCTAATCCTTACCATAATATACATATGACAATATTTTTTAAAGATTTATGTATTTATTTGAGAGAGAGCCAGGTGAGGGGCAGAGGGAGAAGGAGAAGGACAAGCAGATTCCCTGCTGAGCACAGAACTCAGTGCCAAGACTCTGAGATCATGACATAAGCCAAAACCAAGAACTGGACACTCAACTCACTGAACCACCCAGGCACCCCATATGATAATATTTTTTTAAAAGAACTGAATTATCCTGAAACTAAAAACTAACTACTCTCATGAAAAATAGACTGTAATTCCAAAGGAAAGGTACATTTTCTTGCTAGAACTTAAAAACTAAAATTTGAGCTGTAAATTAAGTTTTACTCAAGTAGTTTACTAAGTAAGAAAACTTTGCTTCAGTTACTTAACATTATGAGAATGCTTATATACTGTCATAAATGAATACAGTACTGTAAATAAGTATCAATAATGAAACATTGGCCATTACTTTATGACACTTCTCATTATTCCAGCAGAATAGCTAGGACTTCGTTTTATTAACTTTTCATTGAAAGTTCTGCCAAATGAAACCCAAAAGTCAAACCTCCCTGGAGTAAAATTAGGCCTTGATAAAATAGTCGGTTCCTCACTTTTAAATAACTCCATCACTGCAAATTAGGAAATATATTAGATTCCAAAGAAATAAAAACATCAGAAAACCATGAGCCAATATGACATGCTAAACCAATGCTAGACAAATCCTAGCAATTCTCTCAATTTAATTTTCTTTGAAAAATATGATAATATAAAATATCACTAAGATCTTATCTTATTATTCTAATCAACTTTAAAGAGAAAAATAACTGCACAATAGAAATGTGATAAAATTTACAATGGCCATCATTTCTAGAATCAACAATAGGCTTAAAATTAAGATTCTTAAGACCTAGGTCAATGAGTCATCCCTTCTAGTGTCCTATTCACTGGTGATATGTTTTAATACAGGCAATCATTTCAGCAAAAATGTTAATTCATGAGTATATTCATGACTAAAAACACTAACAATATTTATTAAGTGCCTACTGTGTGACAAGTGCACTGGTTAAACATCTGACATGCATAACTCCAATTAAATCTCGTAATACCTCTGGGAGGTAGCTACCACTACTGTTCCCATTTCACAAATGAAAGTTACTTGCTCAATATCACACTGCTAGTGTGAGGAGCTGGGACTTGAACTCACGTCTGTGTGTCTTTAGTAACTCAGAAATTTCACTTCTGTCAATCTCTCCCCCCCAAAAAGTAATCATGGATGCAGACAAGGATTCATATACCGAGATGTACATCACAGCTTTGCTTTTAATAGCAAAAGACTGGAAAATATTGAAATGTGCATCAGTAAAGATAACTAAGTGAACTACAATCTATGGTAAGAAGCAGTATCGTTAAAAGAGGTAATACCTTTAGAAGATGCAACTGTTAAAAATTACACTGTGGAGGAATACTTAATGGAATAAAAAATGTCATTATATATTAAATGACAATATCAAGATATAAAATAATATATAAATATACCAGAATTAGAATATATATCATACATAAATTCAAACACATGTGTATATATATGTACATATAAAAAACATATGTGTATATAAGCGTATACACACACAAGCACATGCACACAAATAAAAAGATAACTCTGGATCAGGGTTTCCCAATCTTGGCACTACTGACATTTTGGGCTGTCGTTTGCATTGTAGGATGCTTTTCAGCATCCCTGACCTCTACCCAGCAGATGCCAGAAGACCCTTTCAGGTTATGACAAACAAAAATGTCTCCAGACATTGACAAGTGTCTCTTGGGTCCCAAAATTGACCCAAATTAAGAACTGCTACTCTGGACGATACAAGTAACATTTACTTTCTTCTTTGTGCATTTCAGTATTTTCTAAATTTCTAAAATTAAATTCAAAATTAAAATTAAATTTTTACAACAGCATTTGTTCCTGGATACATTTGTCATCCAAGAAAAAATGCTGTTGTAAAAAATCAACCCCACTAAAAAGAAAATTCCTATTTTTATGAGTCTAAACTGCAGTAATGGAAATATGTATTACAAGAGCTTTAGGATAGCCACTGTGATTTTTTCCCATTAGAAATTACTTAGTAACAGCTTAACAGAAAAAAACACAGAAGAAAAAAATAACAGAAATCTCTTCTACCTGTGTCAAGAACATCCGAGTGGTAACAGCAGAAAGAGGTGGATAAATCAGAATTGGTTTAGTTGTCTCCCCAATAGCATCACCAATAAGCTTCCCATCACAAGAATAAGCAGCAATCGCAAAGATATATTTTTCATTGGTTTCTAAACCTTTCACTTCAAAAATGCTTTTGCCATCAGCTGGTATCTATTAACAAAAACGTATTTCAAGTTTATGTATGGAAAACTGAAGTAATGTGACTTTAAAAATCTAATTAAATAACCCTTATATGTAAAAAATAAATAAAATAAAACTTTTGTATTTACTGCTGGATTTTAGTTATGATTTAAATAGAAATTAGAGAAATCCACTGAAATAACTTTAGAAGGTTGAAAAACACTCAGTTGTCATTAATGAGACTTTTGGTAAGATTTTCTGACATTTAGAGGTTTTTTAAATTTGACATACCGCTTCTCCTGAGTTTGGGAGATGATTATTATTTAGTCTAACTTTTCCATAGCTCCCTTCTGCTTTGCAGCCCAAAATGCAGTACCAGAAGACCTGCCAAGGAAAGAGATGAACCCATCATCTATAATCTATTAACAATGCATTCAATTTCTTTTATCAAGATGTGGCATTTACTGTGATGAGCACCAGGTATTGCATGGAAGCACCGAATCACTACCCTGTACACCTGAAACTAATATTACACTGTATGTCAACTAACTAGAATTTAAATAAAAACTTAAAAAACAAAAAATATGTGGCAAAAGAAATACTTTTCCAAATACAAATACAATTATTACAGAATCTAACTAATGATTTACTATATGCTGGCTAATTGAATTTAAATAAAATAAATTAAAAAGCATCAGTCTAAGTTTACAAATACATATAGGTTTAATCTCACAAAAATAAAGACAAAATACGGCTCATTTACCTGGGACTACAAAGACTATTCTTCATTATTTATTATAACTATCATCAAAAAGCAGTTTCTATGTGCTATGTATTGCTGGGAAATTTACATAAATTTTCTAATATTTGCAACAACCCTATGAAATGGGATTATTGCTTTACAGGAAATGGAAACACAGAAATGTTCAATAACATGCCTAAGATCAGATAGTAGCGTGATATTTGATAATTCTTAGCTATAGAAACCAAAAGCAAAATGCAAATTCTACAGATACAATCAAACTTAAAAGTAATTAAATGGTTAGAAATGGTTCTTCTGGTGTGCCTGGGTGGCTCAGTTGGTTAAGCGACTGCCTTCGGCTCAGGTCATGATCTCGGAGACCCGGGATCGAGTCCCACATCGGGCTCCCTGCTCTGTGGGAAGCCTGCTTCTCCCTCTCTCACTCCCCCTGCTTGTGTTCCCTCTCTGGCTGTGTTTCTCTCTGGCAAATAAATAACATCTTTAAAAAAAAAAAAAAAAAGAAATGGTTCTTCTGTCCAAGATGTCAAAATAATGGAGATTCCTCATTGGAATGAACTATTCTCACTGTAACGGAAAAAGGGAGCAAGCTGATACCTAGGGAAAAACATTATGAAGGAGTCATACTGTCCTGAGGTTGGGGTTGGTCGGGTTGTCATCATTATGTCATTCTCTTTTCCCCAGAGGCTCCACCTCCCAACATCTCAATACCTAAATGGTAAGGAAAACTGGAAAGAAGGGAAAAAGTAATTGTCTCTAAGAAGCTCTTATAGCTTAGCTTAGCTATTTCTTCCTCCAGGTAAGCAGAAAAATCCTAATGGTGTCTTGTCTGCACGACTAGTTCCGAACCCTGACTGTGCAGAATCACTTTTTAAAATACAGTTTTTGGGGTGGCTAGGTAGCTCAGTCATTGGGTGTCTGCCTTCAGCTCAGATCATGATCCCAGGGTCCTTGGATGGAGTCCCGCATCAGGATCCCTGCTCAGTGGGAGGCCTGCTTTTCCCTCTCTCACTCTCCCTGCTTGTGTTCCCTCTCTAGCTGTGTTTCTCTCTGTCAAATAAATAAATGAAATCTTTAAAAATAATTAAAAATTAAAATACAGTTTTCACAGAACCAACCATTTTTTTTAAATTACATATACCCAAGCCCGCCTAGTCTCAATGAATTAGAGTTTCTGGTACAGGTGTCCAAACCTGTGTGCTTATAAAGAAAACTGCTCAGGTAATTAAGGAGCATTTAGCAAAGGTAGAACTCCAAGGACAGAAACATAGCACTGAAGGAACTTCAAAGCTGGAAGCTAAGAGAAGAAAAAAAATTAGATGAATTTCAGAAGAAATTTAAAAACGAACTTTCCACGCAAAAAGAATAACATTTTACAAGAATGGGGAGAAAAGATTGTGCCATATGACTTAAATTATTATTTTCTCTAAGTTAAGCTGTCTATATAGACCAGAATTTGAAGGGTAAAATTCTCTCTAAAAGCATTTTTAGAAGCAGGATTTATGTTTCTATTTTGTTCCACAAATTGAAGACAGCTTAGTTTGTGTAACTATAAGGAGCAATGTGTAATTAGAATCTACATAAGAGTAAAGACACCATGAACAAATCACCACTAACTTTAGAAGTAAAAGTTTATTAATAACATCAGCATTTTCAACTATTAAAACAGATTTTAACAAAGAAATGCTTTAACAAGAGATTTTGATAAAACAAAAGATGGCCGAACCCTCTAATCAGAAAACTTATTTAAGCCCACAGCACCATCTAGTGATGGTGAGTATGTAACAGAAGGTAATAATTTTCTGGAGCACACAACTTTACTAATGCTTAATATATATAAACTTCATATAATGTGCTAAGAGACAGGTCCTACAACTACAGGTCAGATATGGTATACTTGTATCTTCCTATTTCTAAACAAATTATGAAATAAGATAAACTAGTCACTAATTTGAAATATGAAGAAAGAAAGAAAGAAAGAAAGAAAGAAAGAAAGAAAAGAAAGAAAGAAAGAAAGAAAGAAAGAAAGAAAGAAAGAAAGAAAGAAAGAACAGAAAAGAAAGATAAATAAATAAATTTTGGTTAAATAAACCAAACACTTGAATAAAAACAAAGAAAAACTCTTGGTAAGGCATCCAGTCTTGGTTCCATCCTGAATTTCCAAAATCAGCAATCTGCATTCTTAAACAGATCAAGCAATTCCAAAGTTGAACTTTAAAAATGCCAGCAATTGCAATAATACATTTATGATAGCACAGCTTGGTATAAGATGAATGTTACTTCTATTTCCCCAAATATAAAACATTATAAAGGTTGTATTACTTCTCATGGATGTCCATATCCCATTAGTCTGAAACTCCTCAAAGAACAAAATCAAGCTCTATGATTATTTTTTTATTTCAATTACTTTACACCGAGCTGGACAGATAAGAGATACTTGATAATGTTCACTGAACAAAACTTATGAAAAAAAAAATCATCAAATAATGTAATCACACACTATATCATCATTAATTGTTTTAAGCAAACTTTACTACACATATTTAATATAAGATATGGGGGGACATCAATCAATGTCAGGAATATTACACATTATCTTATTTAATTTTCACAATTAACATATTTTACAAGTAAAAACAATACCACCACCACCTCAAAAAGTATTTTTACACTTTCTAAAGTCATACTGCTAGAAAGTGGTGGAGCTAGAATTTTAAACCTGTATCTATCTGACTTTATTTTTTTTTAAGATTTTATTTATTTATTTGACAGAGATCACAAGTAGACAGAGAGGCAAGAAGAGAGAGAGGAGGAAGCAGGCTCCCTGCTGAGCAGAAAGCCCCAAGCAGGCCTCTATCTCAGGAACCTGGGATCATGACCTGAGCCGAAGGCAGTGGCTTAAACCACTGAGCCACCCAGGCGCCCTCTATCTGACTTTAAAGCCTGTGCCCTTTCCAGGATACCAAGTTGATAGAAGTTCAAGCAAAATATCCTAAAGACAAAGATAGAACTTTTTTATACTATATCAAAGAGCATGTTGGTTATCAACCAAAAGAGGAAATTTAATATTTAAAATATGAATCAGGCAGAACGCTTGTGAGGACACTAAATCTCAAGTTAGAGATACATTTAGGCCAAGTTCCAAGGAACTGGGGATGGGAGAAAGAGTTCATTCTTTAATAAATACATAAAGATTTATGACTTATAATATGGTTGGAATTGTCATTTGTTTGCATTAAAAGAATCTCCATTTACTTGGAAGAACTCTGGAAAGAACATCTCAATTTGCTATCTGCAAATTTCCTCATCTCCATCATTGGCTCTGAGAGTAACTTCTATGCTCTTCAAATGCCTTATTCCAGTTCAGCTGAGACCTTCTCCATCTTGAACACACTAAGATATCAGCATAGGACTATGCCTTGGTGACAAAAATACTTAAAAGACAAAGGCTTCTCTACTGTTTCTCCTTACCATCTATTTGGGTATAGCAAAGCTATATAGAACATAAAGGAAAACAGCACAAGAGGGAAAGGTCATTAGGAAACTAAGCGTAGTTAAGACATTTCAATGCTAATCCCAGTTTTCAGTGTTTATTAATAAGACTAATCAAGTCCTAAGGGCAAGAGAAGTATCAATCATGATAATCATAAAAGTACTTATGTTGCCTTGCCTGAAATAAAGATCATAATGGGCAACATACCTTAACATCTGAAATAAATGGAGCAGGTTTCAATGTCACAGAACAATAAGTTCGGGAGAGCAGGATAGGTGGAGGAGGGATTCTGCTTTTCTTTCTTTTTGAACTTTCCACATATTTTTGATATGAATATAGGGTATTTTGTTCTGCTTCAGTCTTCTCAATTAAAGAATATGCTTCCTATAATAAAAATACAGAAAAATACATTTCAGAATCTAAACTTCATTTATATTTGTAGAATTCGGGTAATGTTAAACAACATTATCTTGCTATATGTAGCTTTTTGAGCCTCAGTATTATACATTCTTCAAGCATCGAATGATTTTATAAAAGTAAAAACAAACTACTAAAGACTAAGCAAAAAATAGCTATAATTTAAATAAGGTAATAGAGTCATATTTATATATCTAATATGTTCATTATTATAATATATTAGCATTAGACATTTCATTTTCATATCAAACCCTCTGAATATCTACCATATTTCACCATTCTTAAAAAATTCATAGCATGATCATCAATATTTATACTAAAGCACTGTACACCCACCCTTAGTGCAACTTAAAATGTGACTCTGAAGTAATAAATAAGACTATTGGTATATGTAATTTATGAAATGAATATTTATTATTGAAAGTTTCTTATTATCAGCAACTAGAAATAAAAACACATTTTCTGTAAACCTGAAAGAAAGACAATCCCCATTTCACAAAACAAAAACATAAAAGTCAGAAGATCTGAATTCTTCCAAAGAAAGTTTAAATATATCAGCAATAATAATTCTTATAAATTGGTTAAACTTGTCTTTTAAATTAAAAGGCAAAGACTCTTTAATTGAGCTCCAAAGAGAAAATCCATGTAAAGATTAAAATTAAATGCATAGATATTTAGGGGGGCAAGATGGCGGAGAAGTAGGGGACCCTGTTTCAAAGAGTCCCCTGAAATGAGCTAAATATCTATCAGCACACTCTGAACACCAATGAAATCAGCCTCAGATGTAAGACTACACACTTCTGGATCTATATGGAAGTGAAGAGCACCAGTAGAGAGGTAAAGCGGAGCAGGAGCACTGGGACTGATTTCGGAGGAGAAAGAGGAGAGGGAGGTGACCCATTAGAAAGTAATATCCCAGTATGAAAGTGCTCTATGCTTGGGGACCAGCATCAACTTTCAGTCTGGTTAAAAGCACTCAAAAACAAGACAACTTAAGAGACAACTGGGGGAATCTCACAGCTACAGCAGAGACATAAGATTGTGGTCTGTAGCCAGAGGTAGAAGGCACTCCCCGGTACCTGAGAGAACCCAGCGGCAGGGGGAGTCCCTGAAAATGCGATTGCACCACCGCTTGGGCTAGGCAGGAGCGACCTACATCTGGGGTCATCCCCCCCCCCCCCGCCCGCCCGCAGCCTTCCAACCAACTTATGGGCTAGGTCCAAGAACACCCAGTATGGGTGTGGGCTCCAGAGAACGTCTGGATAGCGACAATCACGCACAAACTGATATCACTCGTGGTTTCTGTGGCACGGAAGTGAAAGGACAAGCAGGGCCTCAGGAGCCATTCTGGCAGGCAACGGGGGATGCACACTACCTGTGAGAGGTGGCGGAATGCAGGGAAGTGGCAGAGGGGGAGTCTGTGTGTCCCAGACCATCCAGAGGGGAGCAGACTGAGGCTTTGCTCTGAGAGGAAGGTCTGGGTGCTGACAGCTTACCTTGCTCTGACTCTCCAAAAAGCTGCAAAAAGTCGCAAAAAACAAAAACCTCCAGAGAACAAAAGCCTGAAAAATCGGTTTCCATAGAGCCCAGCCCCTTGCTAGGGGGCAAAGAAACTCAGCCTAAGCAACACAGATGGAAAAACAACTCGGCAGGCCCCTCCCACAGAAGGCAAGCCACAAGAAAAAGAGGACAACCACCAAAGGGTCTCCATTAAAATGTAAAACCCCAACATTGGGGAAAAAATATATTAAGCTCCCGGTACTATCCCAAAACCTGTATATTTTATAGACACAGCTTCTCATTTTATTTTTTTTAACTTCTTTTCATTTTTATTTTTTAAGTTTTTTTTCATTTTAAATTCATTCTCACGATTCTTGTTCTTTTATATTTTAACCCACTTATTATCACAATTTGATATTTATTTATTTATTTATTTATTTATTTATTTATTTATTTATTTAAAGATTTTAAAGAACACAAGCAGGGAGAGCAAGAGAGGGAGAAGCAGGCCTCCTGCTAAGCAGGGAGCACGATGTGGGGCTTGATCCCAGGACTCCGGGATCATGACCTGAGCCCAAGGCAGATGCTTAACAACTGAGCCACCCAGGTACCCCACAACTTGATATTTAATACAACATTCCATAATAACTTGAACTTGAACTTTTTTGCATACATATACCTTTGTTTGTTTCTTTCTTTCTTTTAGATATACATATAGATTTAAGCTTCAAGGTAATCCTTCATTCCTATTCAATACTACCCCTACATATAAACCAGTTTTAATTTCCCTATATTTCTAGAAAGTTGAGTCCTCTAACAATAATAACAAGATACACCCAGGAGGAACTGAAATACTTTCCTTTGCCCATAATGAGGGCTTGTACTCACCTTCCCATCTTATTCTCTGTCAGTGTTCCGTGTATTTGTTTTTGCCTTTGTACTATAAAATTATGAATGAAAGAAGAGAGATCACAACTAACACCAAGGAAATAGAAACAATCATCAGAAATCACTATCAACAGTTATATGTCAATAAGTTAACAAACTAGAAGATATGGATGAATTCCTGGAGACCTATAAACTTCCAAAACTGAAACAGTAAGAAATTGACAACCTGAATAGACCAATATCTAGTAACAAGATTGAAGCAATGATCAAAAACCTCCCAAAAAACAAGAGCTCAGGACCTGACGGATTCCTGGGGAATTCTACCAAACATTCAAAGAAGAAATAATGCCTATTCTCCTGAAACTGTTTCAAAAAACAGAAACAGAAAGAAAACTACCAGACTCTTTCTATGAAGCCAGTATTACTTTAATCTCCAAACCAGGCAAAGACCTCATCAAAAAGGAGAATTTCAGACCAATATCCCTGATGAACATGGATGCCAAGATTCTTAAAAAGATCCTAACTAATAGAATCCAACAGTACATTAAAAAGATTATCCACCACGACCAGGTGGGATTTATCCCTGGGATGCAAAGGTGGCTCAACATTTGCAAATCAATCAATGTGACAGAATAAATCAATAATAGAAGAGAGAAGAACCACATGGTCCTCTCAATTGATGCAGAAAATGCATTTGACAAAATACAGCATCAATTCCTCATTAAAACCCTCAGAATATAGGGAAAATTCCTCAACCTTATAAAATCTATCTATGAAAAACCTGCAGCAAATATCATTCTCAACAGGGAAAAACTGGCAGCCTTCCCTCTGAGATCAGGAACAAGACAAAGATGCCCACTCTCACCATTATTGTTCAACATAGTGTTAGAAGTCCTAGCAACAGCAATCAGACAACAAAAAGAAATAAAAGGTATTCAAATTGGCAAGGAAGAAGCCAAACTCTCTCTCTTCGCTGATGACATGATACTTTATATGGAAAACCCAAAAGACTCTACCCCGAAACTACTAGAACTCATACAACAATTCGGTAATGTGGCAGGATACAAAATCAATGCACAGAAATCAGTTGTATTCTTATACACTAACAATGAAAACATAGAAAGGTAAATCAGAGAATCAATTCCATTTACTATAGCACCAAAAACCATAAGATACCTATAAATAAACCTAACCAAAGGAGGTAAGGATCTGTACTCGAGGAACTACAGAACACTCATGAAAGAAACTGAAGAACACAAAAAGATGGAAGAGCATTTCATGCTTATGGATCAGAAGAATAAACATTGTTAAAATGTCTATACTGCCCAGATCAATCTATACTTTCAATACCATCCCGATCAAAATTCCACCAACATTTTTGAAAGTGCTAGAATAAACAATCCTAAAATTTATATGGAACCAGAAAAGACCTTGAATTGCTAAGGAAATGTTGAAAAAGAAAAACAAAACTTGAGGCATCATGCTGCCTGATTTCAAGCTTTATTACAAAGCTGTGATCACCAAGACAGCATGGTACTGGAACAAAAACAGACACATAGGCCAATGGGACAGAGTAGAGAGTCCAGATATGGACCCGCAACTCTATGGTCAAATAATCTTCAACAAAGCAGGAAAAATATCCAGTGGAAAAAAGACAGTCTCTTCAATAAATGGTGCTGGGAAAATTGGACAGCTCTGTATAGAAAAATGAAACTCGAGCATTCTCTTATGCCACACACAAAGATAAACTCGAAATAGATGAACGACCTCAACATGAGGCAGGAATCTATCAAAACCCCTTTGACATCGGCCACAGCAACTTCTTTCAAGACAGGTCTCCAAAGGCAAAGGAAACAAAAACAAAAATGAAATTTTGGGACTTCATCAAAATAAAAAGCTTCTGCACAACAAAGGAAACAGTCAACAAAACAAAAAGGCAACCCACAGAATGGGAGAAGATATTCACAAATGACACTACAGACAAAGGCCTGATATCCAAGATCTATAAAGAACTCCTCAAACTCAACAACCCCCCCCAAAAAAGATGATCATATCAAAAAGTAGGCAGGAGCCATGAAGAGGCACTTCTCCATAGAAGACATACAAATGGCTAACAGACAGATGAAAAAATGTTCGTCATCATTAGCTATCAGGGAAATTCAAATCAAAACCACATTGAGATACCACCTTACACAAGTCAGAATGGCCAAAATTAACAGGACAGAAAACAAGTGTTGGAGAGGATGTGGAGAAAGGGGAACCCTCTTACACTGTTGGTGGGAATGCAAGTTGGTGCAGCCACTTTGAAAAACAGAATGGAGATTCCTTAAAAAATTAAAAATACAGTTTCCCTATGACCCTACAATTGCACTACTGGGTATTTAACCTAAAGATACAAATGTAGTGTATGAAGTGCCAATGTACCCCAATGTTCATAGCAGTAATGGCCACAATTGCCAAACTGTGGGAAAAGCCAACGTGCCCTTCAACAGACAAATGGATAAAGAAGATATGGTCCATATATACAATGGAATATTATGCCTCCATCAGAAAGGATGAATACCAACCTTTGTAGCAACATGGACCAGACTGGAGGAGATTTTGCTGAGTGAAATAAGCCAAACAAAGAAAGTCAAATATCATATGGTTTCACTTACTTGTGGAGCATAAGGAGTAATATGGAGGACAGTAGGAAAAGGAAAGGAAATGTGAACTGGGGTAAATCGGGGAGGGGGATGAAACATGATAGACTATGGACTCAGAAACAAATTGAGGGTCTTGGAAGGGAGGCATTGGGGGTTGGGGAGGCTGGTGGTGTATATTGAGGGCATGAGAATTGCATAGAGTACTAGGTGGGGGGTATAAAAATGAATCTTGAAACACTGAAAAAATAAAATAATGTAATAAAAAATTAAATTCAAATTTAAAAAAATAAAATTAATGGGTAATAGAGAAAAAGTAGACTTCCCAACAAATGATATTAGAACTATTAGATGTCCACATGCAAAAATAATAAAGTTGTACCCCTACATCACACCACATACATACAAATAATATGATCATTTCAGCAGATTCAGAGAAAGAATTTGACAAAATTCAACATCTTTTATGATTTAAAAAAAAAAACTTCTCCACAAACTGAATAAGAAGGAACATACCTGAAAATAATAAAGGTCCTATATGACAAACCTAATGCTAACATCATACTCAATGATAAAGTTTTAAAATATTCCCACTAAGATCAGGAATAAGACAAGAGTGCCCACTCTTACCATTCCTATTCAACATGGTACCAGACATCCTAGCCAAAGCAATCAGAAAAAGGTATCTAAATAAAAAAGAAAGAAGAAAAATTTCTCTGTTTATAGATGACATGATTGTATATATAGAAAACTATAAAGACTCCACCAAAACACTGTTAGAACCAATAAACAAATTCAGTAAATTTGCAGGATCCAAAATCAACATACAGAAATCAGTTGTAGTTCTTTTTTTTATTGTTACTTAAATTTTTTTTCCAGTGTTCCAAGATTCATTCCCCATTCCCCACACCCACAGTTGTAGTTCTATACACAAACAACAAACTATCCCCCCAAAATTAAGAAAACAACCACATTTGTAATAGTACCAAAAATTAAAAAAAACAGGACAAACTTTAACCAAGGAGGTAAAAAAGGTCTGTGGCACTGAAAACTATAAAACATTTATGAAAAAAATTTGAAGAAGACAAAAATTAATGGAAAAATAACCCATATCCATGGATAGAAAGAATATTGTGAAATATCCCTACAACCCAAAATGATCTATAAATTCAATGCAATCTCTATCAAAATTCTAATAGCATTTTTTTTTGCATAAATAGAAAAAGCAATCCTAAAATTTGTATAGAATAACAAAAGATCCAAATAAGATAAAATAGGTTTGAACAAGAAGAGCAACACTGGAGATACCACTTCATGATCTCAAACAAAGCTATAGTAATCAAATAGTATGGGAAAGAAGGAAGGAAGAAGAGAGAAAGAAGGAAGGAAGGTAGGAAGGAAGGAAGAAAGGATGGAGGGAGGGACAAAAAAAGGAAGGAAGGAAAAGGAAAGGAAGGAAGAAAGAGAGAGGGAGCGAGGAAGGAAAGAGGGGGAGGGAAGGAGGAAGGAAGGAAGGAAAGAAAGGGGAAGAAAAGAAGGAAAGACCAATGGAATAGAATAGACAGCCCAGAAATATGGTCAAGTAATTTTTGACAAAGTCACCAAGAATATACAATTAGGATAGGATAGGCTCTTCAATAAATGGTGCTGGGGAAAATAGATATCCATATTCAAAAGAATGAAATCAGATCCTTATCTTACTGTACACAAAAATCAACTCAAAATGCATTAGAGACTTAAACATAAGACCTGAAACCACAAAACTCCTAGAAGAAAAGCATAAAGGAAAACTCCTTGACATTGGATTTGGCAACAGTTTTTTGGATCCTGCAGCAGAAGTATAGGCAACAAAAACAAAAATAAATAAGCTAAAAACTTCTGCACAGCATAGGAAATAATCAAGAAAAGGAAAAGGCAACCTATGGAATTGGAGAAAATATCTGTAAACCATACTTTCAATAAGAGCTTGATATCCGAAATATATAAATCTTAACTCAATAGCAATCTATCAATAAAATGATTTAAAAATGGGCAAAAAAACCTAAATAGACATTTTTCTAAAAAATACATTCAAATGGCCAACAGGTACATGAAATGATGATCAATATCACTAATCACCAGGAAACCAAATCAAAATCACCATAAGATATCACCTGACACCTGTTAGGATGCCTATTATCAAAAAGAAATGATAACAAATGTTGGTGAAGATGTGGAGAAGAGAGAACACTTGTACAATGTCAGTAAGGATGTGAAATGGTACAACCAATATGATAAACAGTATGCAAGTTCCTCAAAAAATTAAAAATAGAACTACCATATCCCACTTCTGAGTATTTAACCAAAGGAAATGAAATTATTATCTTAAAGAGATATCTGCACTCCTATGTTCATTGCAGCATTATTTACAACAGCCAAGATATGAAAACAATCTGTCTACTGATGGATGAATAAATAATGTGTCACATATATACAATGGAATATTATTCAGTCTTAGAAAAGAAGGAAACCCTGATATTTGGGATAACATGTATGACCTTGAGGACATTAGGCTAAGTGAAATGAGCCAGAAGGAGAAAGAAAAATATGGTATGGTATCATGTATATGTATAATCTTAAAAAAAACGAAAGTAAAACTCATAGAAACAGAAAGTAGAATGATGGTTGCCAAGGGCAAATGGTTGGGGAGGGGAATGGGGAGATCTTGATCAAGGGACACAGACTTCCAGCTATAAAGTTCTGAAAATCTATTGTACAGTATGGTGATACACAGAGTAACAGCATGCTTGAAATTTTCTAGAAAACATCTTAAGTGTTCTTACTCAGAAAAAAAAACATATTCGGCCATCAAAAAGAGTGAAATCTTACCATTTCCAATGACATGAATGGAACTACAGGGTATTGTGCTGAGTGAAATACGTCGTCAGATAAAGACAAATACATGATTTCACTCATATGTGGAATTTAAGAAACAAAACAAACATAGGGAAGGGAAAGAAAAATAAAATAAGACAAAATCAGTGAGGGGGGAAAAAAGCCATAAGACACTCTTAACCGTAGGGAACAAACTGAGGGTTGCTGTAGGGGTGGTGGATGGCGGGTGGGGTAATTGAGTGATAGGCATCAAGGAAGGCACTTGATGTAATGAGCATTGGGTGTTATTTGCAACTGATGAATCACTAAATTCTACCTCTGGAACTAATAATATACTAAACATTAATTAAATTGAATTTAAATTAAAAAACTTAAAAAGGTAACTCCATGATATGATAAATGTGTTAATTAAGCTGCTTGTGGCAATTATTTCATAATGTACAGTAGTCCCTGCTTATCCATAGGGGTACATTCCTATGCTTTTTCTGCATTAATGACAGGATCGTAGGGTTCATGGGCTTTCTTTTCTTTTCTTTTCTTTTTTTTTTAAAGATTTTATTTATTTATTTATTTGACAGAAACACAACTAGAGAGGGAACACAAGCAGGGGGAGTGGGAAAGGGAGGAGCAGACTTCCTGTGGAGCAGGATCCCAGGACTCCTGGATCATGACCTGAGACGAAGGCAGATGCTTAATGACTGAGTCACCCAGGTGCCCCTCTCTCAAAATATCTTATTGTACTACATTCATCCTCTTCTTATGATGATATGAGAAGATAAATATCCACATGATGAGATGAAGTAAGGGGAATGACATAGACATATGACTTAGCAGGCTACTATTGACCTTCTGATGATATGTCAGAAGGAAAATCATCTGATTCCAGACTGGTTGACTTCAGGTAACTGAAACTGCAGAAAGCTAAACCACATCTAAGAGAAGACTACTGCATACATATATCAAATCATCGTGTCGTACATTTGAAAAATATTACAATTTTTTTGCCAATTATGCCTCAGTAAAGCTGAGGAGAGTGAGTGGCAAACCTCAATAAACTAGGAAATCCCTTTCTTCAGCCTAAGAAAAATATTAATTTTAGCCAATAGTCAAAATTATGGCACCAAAAGAATGATCAGTAAAACCCAACAAGAGACAAAATGCCACTATTTCTTTTTATTCTGGAAGTTCTAGCCAATTTTATGAATTTAAGAAAATGAGAAGACAAATGTCTGTCTACCAAATTTCAAATGCATTTCACTCTCTTACAAAAATGTATGCTGTTTCCTCTGCAGAAGACATGCTAAGTTCAAAGCTTCCATTTGGAGATCTTGACTTGAGCTCAAAAGAAAGAGTAAGACTTTCTGTGAGTTATTTGTATCAAAGTGATATTTAAAGTTGTGTGAGCAAACCAGTTCCCTATGGGAGTGTAGATTATAAAACTGTAGTATCATACGTTTTTTCTAAAATAAAGATTGACCTAAATTGAGATCAGAATTAACTCATTTTTATTTTTATAGGAAATGGTTGACATTAAAATCTAAAATCATTAGTTGGGATTAAAATTTATCTATAAATTAAAATTTATCTATAGTAATAAATGTTTTTTTTTAATTTTTCTTGTGCTATGCCAGGAAGCCTTGAAGGTTTTGGGGTTGTTGGGGGTTTTTTGGCATTTATAGTTCAAAAATCTTGCCATCTGCATAGGACAATCATTCCTTCATGTGAGAAGGGATTATTATATGGCAATCATGTTTCCAGGGCCTGTATGCCAAAGACCTAAGCTAATTTATAGACACATGATGCTCAATACAACTTGAATCATTGAATGAATGACTCAATCAAAGAGCATAGAATGGCATCTCTTAAATTTTTCATTCATTCAACCAAACAGAAAAAAAAAATGGAGAAAATGGATGGATGGAATGAAAGATGCTGAAGGCGCAGTGTCATAAAACACTATGAGTCAAGGCATCAGCAATGCCTATTCAACTCAGAGGACACGAGTGCAGGGCTGGGCAGAGGTTCATTCACCTTACCACCCTCTACCATAGATGACAGACCAGATTTGGCTATCTGAGAGGTTAGATGTGTCCACAGAGCAGGGTTCTCTTGAAAGGCAAAAACAGGTAAGAGCAAGTAAGAGGACAGAATTGAAATGAGAAAGAAGCCTGAAGAGGAAAGGTAAGTAGATTCCACCATATAACTGGAAATTTTTTAAGAAATTCCTACTGGAACAGAAGGTAGATGAAAGCTATTATGTTTTGAACATTAAATGTTAATGTGACTTCATTTGCATCACAGACTGGAGACTAAGATATTTTAGGCTACATAAGAACAGGTGAAATCAGCCTAAGGAAAAATTATGCAACACAAGGGAAGGGACCAACGTCTTGAAAGTTTTCCTCCTCTGGATTATGTGTGCAGCCTAAAAAATGCACCAGCAGCATTGGTTTGCTGCCTTAATATTAACACAGACTGCCTCTGACCCTATCTCAACTGACTGGTCAACTTCCCTGGGCTTTCTACACTTACTCCCAAAATTTGCCTCAGCAGTTCATGCTCCATTGAGCATCTTCTGACTTGACTCTAGCAGTTTCTCTCTGCATATCCATGAACCCAACTGAGATTTTTTAAAAATTTTATTTATTTATTTGACAGAGAGATCACAAGCAGGCAGAGAGGCAGGCAGAAAGAGGAGGAAGCAGGCTCCCTGCTGAGCAGAGAGCCCAATGTGGGCCTTGATCCCAGGACCCCGAGATCATGACCTGAGCTGAAGGCAGAGGCTTTAACCCACTGAGCCACCCAGGTGCCCGAGATTCTTTTTTTTTTAAGGTTCCTGCTTTCCGCCATGGGTTATCGCACAAATATTTCTCAAACCCTGACTGCTGTTCAGTATCACCTATGGAACTTGTTTAAAAATTAAAATAGTCCATCCCCACTCTGAATCTATTTACTAAAAATCTCCAGGGGTGGAGCTTGAGCATCTGTATTGTTAATGACCTTTGAGGGTAATTTTGAAGTACAGTGGGGACTGGGAACCACTGACTAAGATGAGTTAATCAGCCTCCTACCCTTTCTCTCAGTCTCTGGTCTCCTCAACCCCCAGTCTTCTAGCCCTTCAGTGGTTCTTCCTACACTTGTTACAGTGAAAACTCCTCCACAGCCTTTGTATTCTGATCACAACTATATTCTCTAGCCTTATCTCCCTGTCTACTCTTTTGTTCTCCCATAGCTACTGCCTATCCAAGCTAACCTCTAAAGCCATTTAAAAAAAAAAAAAAAGTGATTCATTCCCTGAGAAGCTATGCTTGTCATGCTTCAGAGCTTTTCCCATGCAACTTCCTCTTCCCGGAGGGTTCTACATCCTTTTCTGTGCTTCAAGATCCACTCAAACATCATCTCTGAATCCTCCCAAGAGAAGTCCCACACATTTAGGTACTTATTCTCTTCATTTTCCATTCTTTATTTTAGCATGTATCACACAATATGATCTGTATAGTGACTGTCTACACTCTAAACAATGAGCGTCTTCATGGCAGGGACAGTACTTTACCTCTTTAGGTTCAATAAATGTGTTTTGAATTAAAGACATGAAATTATGACAGATGAGGATGATATATAATGCATTTTAAGAGAGTATGTCTAAAATATTCTGATCGGAAAATAAATTGATAAACAAATAAATAAATAAATAAAATGTTCTGATTAGGTCTTGATAAATTTTAACTCCCTAACTCTGATTTCATGGCCCAATTTGAAATAGATGAATAAAAGCATTAAATTTTTAAATGAAAAGTAACAAAAGTTTAAAACACTGTCCTTGATTTATGTAAATCAGATCAATTCTATAATAGGACTCAAGGTAAAACCTAATGCAAGTTAGAAATTAAAATCCTAACTTAGTGAGCCAAACCACTGAGATACTAAAAGCATTCCATTTATAAGAAAGTGATTAGTACACACTGAGAAAAAGTTTCTGCACCCCCATGTTCATTGCAGCATTATTTACAATAGCCAAGACATGTTATATATATGAATGTACAATTCATATATGCATATGTATATGCACATACATACATATGAATATTATCCAGCCATAGAAAAAGAATGAAATCTTGCCATTTGTGACAACACAGATGGGCCCTGATGGCATTATGTTAAGTGAAATAAGTCAGAGAAAGACAAATACCATATGATGTCATGCATATGTGGAATCTAAAAAAAAAAAAAACAACAAACAAGCAAATAGATACACAGAAGAAATTGGTGGTTGCCAGAGGTTGGTGGTGAGAGGTGGGGCAAAATGGATGAAGGGGATCAAAATGTACAAATTTCCAGTTATAAAATAAATAAGGCATGGGGATATAATGTATAGCCTAGGGACTATATAGTTAATAAGGGACTATATAGTTAATAACACTGTATTGTTTATTTGAAAGTTCCTAGAGAGTGAATCTGAAAAGTTTCATCACAAGAAAAAAATTTTGTAACTTCTGACAGATACATAAGTTAGTAAGATTTACTGTGGTGATCACTTAGCAATATATACAAATATCCATCATTACATTGCATACCTGAAATCAATATAATGTTAAGTGTCAATTACACATCAATTTTTTAAGAAAGAAAGTTATTAGAGCATTTTAAAGGTGGTTCCTCAATTGGGAGGAGGAATATCACCAGAAAAGTAGTCCCAAAAACTCAAGAAAGAAAAATATCCATGAAACCAGCTCTATTCAACTGTGAAAAGAGAAAGTTGGGAGAGGGTAGGCCTGATGGCTGTTGGTTAAGCATCCAACTCTTGATTTCAGCTCAGTTCATGATCTCAGAGTCGTGGGACTGAACTCCCAATCAGGCTCTGTACTCAACATAGAGTCTCCTTGTCCCTCTCCCTCTGCTCCTCTTCCACTTGCATGTGCTTTCTCTCATTCTCTCTCAAATACGTAAATAGATAGATAGATAGATAGATAGATAGATAGATAGATAGATAGATAGATAAAATATTTTAAAGAAAGGGAAAGTTATCATTATGGACATCACTGTTGCCTATGATATGTTCAACACATTGCCTAATGTGTCCACCAAAACATATTGTTTTATTGCCAGAAAACAATAGTACTGAAGTCAAACTAGTATTGTCTGAATGTAAATCTTTCTATTGTTTCCATTAGAGAAACAAACCTGCCTCTTTTTAGAAGTTACGCAGTGCTTACAAGGACACATTGACATTAAATACATTTGATGCCTTTACACCCACAATGCAGCAAGACACTTAGGGAAAGATATAAGACAATCTTCAAGGTCATGATTAACAATCATCCATAAAAAATTATCATAAGACTGGAATGATAAAGCGCCATATTTACTACTTGTCTCTTAGACATCCTGAGGTATATTCTGGATTCTTAGCACTATTACATACATTTCAGAAGGAGATGAAAGGTAGGTTAAGTCATATCCAAGAACCCTGGCAAGGAATATTTTTTGATTGCTAAGAATAAAATATACAATTTAGAAGACCAATCTAAGAGAAAACACAAAAAGAAATGTATAGTTTGATAGACGACAATATCTCTAGAACACCAAAAAATGGTTCTGATATGATGAAACAGAATGTTTCAGAATGCTTAAAGTGGAAGATAGAGTAGTAGTAATAATAATAATAATGGCTAACATTTATTGACTGCCTATTCTGTGCCAAATGGTAAGGATTTTGTATGCATCATTTCCTGGAATCTTCCCCAAGAACTCCCATTTGACATATAAAGAAATTAAAATTTAAGAGAGCATAAGTAACTTAACCTTGGTCATACAGATAGTCAGTGGCAAAACCAAAACTCTAATTCAAACCCTATCCTCCTAACCACTATGTATTTTGTCTTATTAACACAAAGCTAAGTTAAAAAGAAGTATGGAAAGGCAAACTGGATGGTTTCCTACGAAAAACCTGAAATGGAAATTAGCTAAAATCTTGTCAGAACTTTGAAGTCTAACAGGTCAAAACAAGACGTCATGGGAGGGGGTTCAGAATCAGAAAGGGTTTGCTCTTTATGAAGACCTCAGCATAGAACAAGTAAAAAGAGCTTGATACGATCTTTGGGAAAGGGGGAACCTGTGTGGCTCAGTTGGTTGGGCATCTACCTTCAGCTCAGGTCATAGAACACCACATTGGGCTCCCTGCTCAGCAGGGAGTCTGTTTCTGCTTCTCCCATTCCCCCTGCTCATGTTCGTTCTCTCTCTCTCTCTCTCTCTCTCTCTCTCTCTCAAATAAATAAAATCTTTTAAAAAATAAAAAATAAAAATAAAAGATCTCTGGAAAAAAACTGATTCACATATATTCCCCCAAAAGAAAATAGAACTGAGTTGACTAAAATGCTATAAAATAGGAAAAATAATTATACTCTAGGAATCCAATTACTGCTAACCTAGTTAATAGAAAAGTATTTAAGAGACATGAAGGTAGAAATTTGGGAAATAGTAAAGCCAAGAGTTATTAGAATTTAAAGTGGTCTGGGCTTCTTCATTAGTTCTGATTTCAAAACATGACAATAAAATTAGATTCTGTCTATTACAAAAAAAAAAATCTGCTAATTTATAATGCTCCTCTGCCTAGAGTTGAAGCAATATGACTGGATTTTGGAACTGCTAAAGTCATCTCAACTACGAATTGTTCCAACAAATAGAATTAGGAGAATACTAGATACATCTGTTGGGGTTCTTTGAATCAAGAGCAATAGGAAAACCAGGCCAGGACCACAGCAAATCCAAAGAGGTAGGATGGTCTACAGAATACAAACATAATAGTCGGATCAGTACACAAGCACTGGAAAGAATGAACATCACTTAGCTTTAGTCTTTTTACCCCTCTACTCGAGATTCGATTCCAAAGAGGGAGGCCCCAACTGGTCTCATTCACATCACTAGGTCTTCTGACTAGCTAGAGAAGAAAGCCCCTGAAGTCTCACCTGACTATATCTAAAAGGGAAGGAGGAATTCCTCAAAAGGTAAGATATTTGGAAGAGGAAATAGGTGCTGGACAGAAAACAACAGTATACAACCTTGCCCTTGTAACACTTACTTTAGACTGACGAGTACTCTTACCTCCTTCCAATAAGAAATCCCTTCTGCACAGAGATGGAATGTCTGGCTGGGAGACTCTGAAGTGGACTAAGAGCAATGGCCATAAGCCACAGGCCCGGTGCTCTATTTGATCAGGAGTAGATCAGGGACATCTAAAACTAGTTCCAGGTGCAATCCATTAAAGTAAATCAGTGGTATGTTGTGTAAAAAGCCAACATGGACATCCAGAAGTCCAAAACCAAGACAGGAAAATGGAGGTGGGGAGAGTGTGTAAAATCCCCATTAAAAAAAAAAAAAAAGACCATTTCATTTAGAAAGGCAACAAGCTATTATCAAAGATTTGTACCTCAGTCCTGGCAACAACTTGGTCCACTTTTAACTGATTAGAAATAAAATGGACACCTGATGCGATTATACAACTCCACAAGGTCAGGAAACTTTTGAGAAACTAAAACAGGGTATGAATTATTTAAGAGTTCTGAAAAGACTCAGGCTTTTTAAACCTTTTTATGGTATCAGGTGATGCACCAGTTACTGATTTGGGGATAATTTTATTACAAGATCATGATAATGTAAAACATTCTGTAATATACCCCAGTAGAAAATGATTGCCAGGGGAAAGAAATTTATTTGTCTTCTTTAAAGAAAGAAAGTTTGGCAATTATTTGAGCCATAACATCATTGTTTATGAGAGTACCCTAAGGACTGATCATTAAGCCTTCACACTTGGATAAAAAACTACTGCTGAGGAGCAGAGGAGGCTATAGAAGGTTTCAGGACTTCTAAATAAATATTCAAACATATTCCTAGTTGGTGACAATCGTTGTAGAAGACCCCTAATAAAAAAGAGAGCCTCTAAATCCACCTCATGAGTCTGTCCTAAGAGGACATTATACTTACAAATTTTCTTAAAATAGTTCCATTTAAGAAAGAAAAGAAAAAGACACACAAGGAAAATAAAAATGTAAAAAAACTTCAGTCTTCTCACATCTCCAGGGTGTCCACCAGTGTCAGTGACAGGAAGATAGAGGCCAAACAAGAATGAGCATATTACAACAGTAGAAGGACCAGATTGAGTCACAATAAAACAAAAATCCCAGAGGTTTTATTCTCTCCAGGCTCTGAGAGGCTACAAGATTACTCCTGAGATAGACAGTTCTAAAAAAGAAAGATAAGTTTCATTTGACATAGAAATAGGACGGAAGTATTAATATCCTCCAAGCACTAGACGTAGCAAGTGGCCACAGAAGCTTGTGTTGAGTAAATGGATTTCTGAACACAACCCAAATTCTTCCAACAAAGATCAGGCACCACTTGGCCTTATCAGCTGAGACTGTCCCTTACCATCATCAAACTCCTTCATTCAAAAGCTGGAAATTCAATTATAATAAGGCTCTTCCCTAATACTGCTAGGACAGACTTCCCAACCTTTTACATTAGTAACATCTGTCCTTGGGGCGCCTGGGTGGCTCAGTTGGTTAAGCGACTGCCATCGGCTCTGATCATAATCCCAGAGAGCTGGGATTGAGCCCCACATCAGGCTCCCTGTTCAGCGGGAAGCCTGCTTCTCCGTCTCTCACTCTCCCTACTTGTGTTCCCTCTCTGGCTGTGTTTCTCTCTGTCAAATAAATAAAATCTTTTAAAAAAAATAACATCTGTCCACTCAAAATCCTTAGACTTCCTCTCCGGTTTCACTTCTCCCCAAATCCCCATCTTCCCCTTGCCATTTCATCTGTGCCTCTGTGACACTGAATAACCTCTAGGACCACAAGAACTCTTTGACCCTTTCTAGCTTTAGGAACTTTGTACATGTTTTTTTCTCTTTCTATAAAGTACTTTTCACCCATTGCCTTCCTCTTTCTCTGGCTACTCCATCTATCAGTATTCAACTTCATGATTACTTTTCTCGAAGTTTCCTTGCATATTACCCACTGTTTACGTATTCCTCTGCTAAACTGTCCTGAAATTCTTGCAGTTAAAGTGTCTATGACAGTAATCCATAATAACCTTCTTACTTATCTATGTTTCCACAAACTGGATTTATCCTAAAGGTAGGGACCACAAAAAAGAAGGCAATCCATCAATATTTGTTGAATAAATAAAGAATTGTTTGTTTTTATCCCTTACACTTGGCATAATACTAGGCACACAGTCAATGTACAATAAATATTTGCTGAATAGATCATAAGTACTCAAAAACATTTGTTGGATGGATGAAATAATGGACAGATGATCAGAAAGTACTACATATCAGAAATCTTAAATTTCAATATCTTACTTTCTGACCTCAAACACCTATCCTTCCAGCTCTCTCAGACTCTGATTTTCTGGTCCCTAACTTCAAAGAGATGTCCAGTCTCTGGACATGTCCATGCTCACCAAGTCTTTAAATATCTTGAAGGTATCACTTCCCCCGGTGTTCAATCTGCACCCATTTTTATTAAGAATTTTTAACCCATACATTCATTCGTAAAAATCTAGCCCTGTACAATTCTCTGCTGTCACAGCTACTAAAAACACTATGCCAAGTTAATGCCATACTACCATGCAGATGGGGCCCAGTATAAATTTATGGTCTTTCAGGGCACCTGGGTGGCTCAGTTGGTTGGGCAACTGCCTTCGGCTCAGGTCATGATCCTGAAGACCCGGGATCGAGTCCCACGTCAGGCTCCTTGCTCGGCGGGAAGCCTGCTTCTCCCTCTCTCACTCCCCCTGCTTGTGTTCCCTCTCTGGCTGTGTTTCTCTCTGTCAAATAAATAAAATCTTTAAAAAAAAAATTTACAGTCTTTCATGGTCTTCAACTAGAATTTCAGCTAGAAATTTGTGCTGGCCAGTCCTTCAAATTCACTGACAACTCCCTCATCCATTCCTCATCCATTCTACTCCACACTCTAATCATCTTCTCTCTCCTCAGTCGAACTGTCCACCCTTGCTCTCCATTGTTGGCAGATATGCTTGCCTCCTACTTTATCAGATGATTGACCTAAGAAGACATAAACTCAACTCTCTGCCTCCACACCAATAGACTTACTCAAATCTACATTGATTTGTTCCTCCTTCCTTTTTGTAGCAGAGGATGAGGAGTCTGTCCTCTAGCCTACCCTCCACTGAAGATGAATCACTTTATCTATGTTTTCAATCTCATCTCCTTCCCTCTTCTGAAAGAACTGTGCTCTATTATTAACCCCTCTCATATCCTCAATTTCTCTCTTCTGGCTCTTCATACTCATTATTTAAATATATGGAACTTTTTCTCTTAAACTCTTCTTTTTTTAAGATTTTATTTATTTATTTGACAGACAGAAACACAATGAGAGAAGGAACACAAGCAGGGGGAGTGAGAGAGGGAGAAGCAGGTTTCCTGACAAGCAGGAAGCCCGACGTGGGGCTCGAACCCGGGACTCCAGGATCATGACCTAAGCTGAAGGCAGACACTTAATGACTGAGCCACCCAGGCACCTGTCTTAAACTCTTCTTAAACTCTATGTCTTTTCCCTAGCTTTGACCTACTTTTTTCTTTCTCTTTTCAGCTAAACTACTTGTAGCATTATTCCATACTTCACCATGTGCCATTTTCAGCCAATACCATCAAATATTTATGGGTAATACACAGGGACAAATTTTTTAAAAATCCTCTAGCTTGAAATGTGATTACCCTCAAAATTTTAAATTCTAAAATCAACATACAATGAATCAGTAAGAAGACAGAACAATTTCCAAGCCAGAGTAAAATATAAATTGGCAGTATCCATCTGAGAGAAGGCATCTGAGCCAATGGACTTAAGTATTTTAATTCCATAGTAAGGAATGCATTATACTAGCATAGTGTCACTTAAGTTCTATAGTTTCCCTCATTTTTAACCTTCTGATTATATTTGGCTTCCAGTGTAAGTTGCCCCTACAGAGAGAGGATCTCTCATTTCAAGAGAGTCCAAGACTGATAATATAGATTAGTTTCCCTGCTCAAAACTGTTGAACTTGAAGAGAGGACAAGAGATGTAGGGAACATGAAATGAAAGTTCACAACCTAATGTTAAGGGCAACACATTATTTTTAGCAAAGTGAACTAAATCATTCATTTAACAAAGGTTATATGTCAGGACTAAAAAAGGAATGTCATTTTGTTACCATCAAAAAGTTGTTTGAAGATGTAGAGGTTGCATCTTTCTCAAATATTAGAAGAGATTTCTGCATCAAGTAAATTGCTTTGGATAATTTATTCTTCCTTATTTTGTTCATTACACTCAATTCTGAAACAGAAAACAAACATTTTATCAAAAGGTAAACATGAAAACTATCTTTAAAGTTTTCAGAAAAACAGTTTATCCCAATTTTAATCACCTGTAAAACAGTCAATGCTTCTAGGTTGTTTTAGCTTTTCTGGACCTTTGGTAGATACATGATTGGTAATAGTTGGAGTCTGTAAAACTGAAGAAAGAAGAGGAAATTGCCATTACAATTATATTTGTGTCCAAGAAAGGAAATATTTTCTAAACATTAAAGGGTAACTATCTATTTGTAAAAATTATTGCTTCCTTTCATATGTCATCTTTTTTAAATTAATAAATAAAAACTCAAACAAATCTACTATAATGACAAATTCTCCTTTATGTGCCACAATATGCCTGAGGACATGAAAAATACCTAAATTATAGATGGAAATGGAAGATGGCAGAAGAGTAGGGGACCCTCAGTTTGTCTGGTCCCTTGACCTTGAATTCAGCTAGACATCTATCAAATCATTTTGAACACCTGTGAATTCAACTGTAAGTAAGGAAAGAATTGCTGCAATTCTACAAATAGAGAAGTGACCACTTTTTACAATATAGTAGGTGCAGAGAAATGAATCTGAGGGGATATATCAGAAGATAAACCATGGTGGGAGGGAACCTTCATAAGGGGGCTGCCAGAAAGTGATATAGCAATAGAATACAGAATCAAAACTTCTAGAAGTCTGCTCCTGTGAGGAACATCCCTGCCTGAAAGGTTCTTAGGTTGTGAAGTGGGACAGCATCCCAAGTGAGACAATGTGGTCTCAGGATCCCTAGGGTCACAGAAAAAACAGGGGTGCCAAAGGGTGGCAGAGTTCCCAGGTGTTGAAGGAGGGAAGCCGGCTACAATCAGCGAACCCTGGAATGGGCTCTCAGCTAGGTGTTGCCATAAACTGCAAACCATGGCGAGATCAGGGACCACCTCTCCAAGCAGGGTCCTAGCAAGAGAAGTGCCCTTCCTCCCTCCCCAGAGGAGCAGCAAGAGTGCACACAAGATTGGCAACCACTCCCAGAGCAGTGGCCCAGTGAACAGCAGAGACCTGGTAAGATTCCCCCTTCCTTCCCAGGGGGGATTGGTACAGCGACCTGGAAGGCCAGAAAGGGCTGGCATGATATACTCGGTACTAAATGAGAAAAACATGCAGCAAAGGATATTTTACTCAGCAAGGCTGTCATTCAGAATGGAAGAAGAGACAAAGAGCGTCCAGGAAAAACAAAAACTAAAAGAATTTGTGAGCATTAAATAAGCTCTGCAAGAAATATTAAAGGGAATCCAGTAAGGGGAGAGAGAGCCCAAGAGTAACATAAACCAGAAAGGAACAGATACAATATACAAAAAAGTGACTTTAAAGGTAATACAATGGCACTATAGTCATATCTTTCAATAGTTACTCTGAATGTAAATGTGCTAAATGCTCTAAACAAAAGACACAGGGTATAAGATTGGATAAAAAAGCAAGTCCCATCCATATGCTAGCTACAAGAGACTCATTTTAGACCCAAAGACACCACCAGACTGAAAGTGATGAGGTGGAGAACAATTTATCACATTAATAGATGTCAAAAGCAACCTCGAGTAGCAATCCTTATATCAGACAAATTAGATTTTAAATCAAAGACTATTGTGAAGGTTGAAGAGGAACTATATTATACTTAAAAGATCTATCCAACAAGAAGATATATGAATTACAAATATTTATGCTCCTACTTTGGGAGCAGCCAGTTATATCAACCAATTAAAAACAAAATTAAAGAAACACATTGATAATAATACAATAATAGGAGGGGACCTCAACACCCCACTCACAGCAATGGACAGATCCTCTAAGAGAAGATCAACAAGGAAGCAGGATTTCAATGACATATTGGACCAGATGGATTTCACAGCTATATAAAGAGCATTCTATACTAAAGCAACAGAATACACATTCTTCTTGAGTGCACATAGAACATTCTCCAAAATGGGATGCCTGGGTGGCTCAGTTGTTAAGCGTCATGATCATGATCCCAGGGCCCTGGAATCAAGCCCCACATTGGGCTCTCTGCTTGGTGGGGAGCCTGCTTCTTCTCTGTCTTCCTCTGCCTGCTGCTCCCCCTGCTGTGCTGTTCTTGCTAGTTCTCTCTCTCTCTCTCTCTCTCTCTCTCTCTCTCTCTCTCATGCTTGCTGTCAAATAAATAAATAAAATATTTTTAAAAAATAGATTACATACTGGGTCACAAATCAGGTCTCAACAGGTCTCAAATAGATCACATACTGGGTCACAAATCAGGTATGAAAAGATGATTATTCCCTGCATATTTTTAGGCCACAGTGTTTTGAAACTTAAACTAAATCACAAGAGGAAATTTAGAAGGAAATCAAACCCTTGGAGGTTAAAGAGTATCCTACTAAAGAATGAATGGGTCAACCAGGAAATTAAAGAATTTTAAAAATTCATGGAAACAAAAAATGAAAACACAACTGTTCAAAACTTTTGGGATGTAGCAAAGGTGATCCTAAGAGGTGAAGTACACAGCAATACAAGCCTTTCTCAAGAAACTAGAAAAGTCTCAAATATGCAAGCTAACCTTACACTTAAAGGTGCTGGGGAAAAAAACAACACATAGAGCCTAAACAATGCGGGAGAAGAGAAATAATAAAGATTAGAGAAAAAATAAATGAAATAGGGACTCCTGCGTGGCTCAATTGGTTAAGCATCTGCCTTCAGCTCAGGTCATGATCCCCATGGTCCTGGATCGAGTTCCACTTTGGGCTCCTTGCTCAGCACGGAGCCTCCTTTTCCTTCCCTCTGCCTGCCACTCCCCATGCTTGTGCTCTCTCTCCCTCTCTCTCTCCATCAAATAAATACAGTCGGGGGGGTGAGGAAGAAATTAATGAAATAGAAACTGAAAGAACAGTAGAACAGACCAAAAAAACTAGGATCTGGTTCTTTGAAAGAATTAATAAGATCAATAAATCCCTGGGCAGACTTATCAAAAAGAAAAGAGAAAGGATCCAAATAAATAAAATCATAAATGAAAGAGGAGAGGTCACAACGAACACCAAGAAAACACAAACAACTTTAAGATCATACTATGAGCAACTATATGCCAACTAATCAGGCAATCTGGAAGAAATGGATGTATTCCTAGAAACTTATAAACTACCAAAACTGAAACAGGAAGAAATAGAAAACCTAAACAAACCCATAATCAACAAGAAATTGAAGTAGTAATCAAAAATCTCCTACCAAACAAAAGTCCAGGGCCACATGGCTTCTCAGGGGGAATTCAATCAAACATTTAAAAAAAGAACTAATACCTATTCTTTTGAAAATGTTTCAAAAAATAGAATGGAAGGAAAACTTCCAAACTCATTCTATGGGGCCAGCATTACCTTGATCCTAAAACCAGACAAAGAACTCATCAAAAAGAGAATTACAGAACAGTATCACTGATGAACATGGATGCCAACATTCTCACCAAGATACGAGCTAAAAGATATAACAGTATATTTAAAACATTATTCACCACTACCAGGGGGATTTATTCCTGGTCTGCAACCGTAGTTCAACATCTGCAAATCAATCAACATGATACATCACATTAATAAAAGAAAGGACAAGGGACACCTGGGTGGCTCAGTTGTTAACTGTCTGCCTTTGGCTCAGGTCATAATCCCAGGGTCCTGGGATTGAACCCCACATTGGGCTCCCTGCTAAGCAGGAAGCCTGCTTCTCCCTATCCCTCTCCCCCTGCTTGTGTTCCCTTTCTCACTGTCTCTCTATGTCAAATAAATAAATAAAATCTTTTTTAAAAAAGGAAAAAAAGAAAAGAAACAACAAAAACCATATGATTGTCTCAATTAATGCAGAAAAAGTACTTGACAAAATACAGCATACTTTCTTGATTAAAACTCTCCATGGTGGAGGGATAGAGGGAACATACCTCAGTATGATAAAAGCCATACATTAAAAGCCCACAGCGAATATCATTCTCAATGGGGAAAAACTGAGAGCATTTCCCTAAGGTCAAGAACATGACAGGGATGCCTACTCTCACCACTGTTGTTCAACATAGTACTAGAAGGCCTAACTTCAGCAATCAGACAACAAAAAGAAATAAAAGTCATCTAAATCAGCAAAGAAGAAGTCAAACTCTCACTCTTCATGGATAACATGATAGTTTATGTGGAAAACCTAAAAACTCCATCCAAAAATTGCTAGACCTCATACAAGAATTCAGCAAAGTGACAGGATATAAAATCAATGAATAAAAATCAGTTGCATTTCTATATACACTAACAATGAGACAGAAGAAATAAAAATTAAGGAATCGATTCCATTTACAATTGCACCAAAAACCATAAGATACCTAGGAATAAACCTAACCAAGGAGGTGAAGGATTTATACTCTAAGAACTACAGAACACTTATGAAAGAAATTGAGGAAGACACAAAGAAATGGAAAAAAAAATTCCATGCTCATGTCAAAATGTCCATGCTACCTACAGAAATCTACACATTCAATGCAATCCCTCTCAAAATAGCATCAGCTTTTTTCACAGAAATTGAACAAATTATCCTAAAATTTATACGGAACCAGAAAAGATGCTGAATAGCCAGAAGAATGTTGAAAAAGAAAACCAAAGCTGGCAGCATTACAATTCTAGACTTCAAGCTCCGTTACAAAGCTGTAATCATCAAGACAGTGTGGTACTGGCATAAAAACAGACACACAGATCAATGGAACAGAATAGAAAGCCCAGAAATGGCCCCTGGACTCTATGGTCAACTAATCTTTGACAAAGCAGGAAAGAATGTCCAAAGGAAAAAAAGACAACCTCTTCAACCAATGATGTTGGGAAAATTGGACAGCCACATGCAAAAAAAAAAAAAAGAAACTGGACCACTTCCTTACACCACACTCAAAAAGAGACTCAAAGTGGATGAAAGATCTCAATGTGAAACAAAAATCCATCCAAATCCTTGAGAAGAACTCAGGCAGCAACCTCTTAGATCTCAGCTGCAGCAACTTCTTCCTAGAAACATCACCAAAGGCAAGGGAAGCAAGGGCAAAAATGAACTACTGGGACTTCATCAAGATAAAAAGCTTTTGCCCAGCAAAGGAAACAGTCGACAAAACCAAAAGACAACCAACGGAATGGGAGAAGATACTGGCAAAAGACATATAAGAAAAGGACTAGTATCCAAAATCTATAAAGAACTTATCCAACTCAACACTCAAAGAACAAATAATCCAATCAAGAAATGGGCAGAAGACACAAACAGACATTTCTACAAATAAGACATCCAAATGGCCAACAGACACATGAAAAAGTGCTCTACATCACTCAGCATCAGGAAAATACAAATCAAAACCTCAATGAGATACCACGTCACACCAGTTAGAATGGCTAAAATTAACAAGTCAGGAAACAACAGATGCTGGGAAGGATGCAGAGAAAAGGGAACCCTCTTATCCTGTTGTTCAGAATGCAAGCTTGAATGCCACTCTGGAAAACAGTATGGAGATTCTCATGAAGTTAAAAATAGAGATACCCTGTGACCCAGTGATCATACTACTGGGAATTTACCCCTAAGATACAAACGCAGTGATCTGTAGGGGCACATGCACCCCAATGTTTATAGCAACAATGTCCATAATAGCCAAACTGTGGAAAAAGCAGAGATGTCCATCAACAGATGAATGGATAAAGAAGATGTGATACACACATACACACACACACACACACACACACACACACTGGAATATTATTACTCAGCCATCAGAAAGGATGAATACTTACAACTTACATCGACAAGGATGGAATTTGGAGGGTATTATGCTGAGTGAAATAGGTTAATCAGAGAAAGACAATTATCATATAGTTTCACTCATATATAGAATATAAGAAAAAGCACAGAGGATCATAGGGGAAGGGAGGAAAAAACTGAATGGAAAATAATCAGAAAGGAAAAAAAAAAGCCATGAAGAGTCTTTTTTTTTTTTTAAAGATTATTTATTTATTTATTTGAGAGAGAGAGAGAGAAAGACACAGCCAGAGAGAGAACATAAGCAGGGGGCGTGAGAGAGGGAGAAGCAGGCTTCCTGCCAAGCAGGGAGCCCAATGTGGAGCTCAATCCCGGGACTCTGGGAATATGACCTGAGCCAGAGGCAGATGCTTAACGACTGAGCCACCCAGGTGACCCAAGATCTCAGGGTTGTGATATCAAGCCCCGTATCAGGTTCTGTGCTATGCATGGATACTCTTTCACCCTCTGCCCTTCCCCCCACCTCAAAAATAAAAAATACATTAAAATAACAAAAGAAGGTGCCTGGGTGGCTCAGTGGGTTAAAGCCTCTGCTTTCGGCTCAGGTCATGATCTCAGGGTCCTGGGATCCAGGACCGCATTGGGCTCTCTGCTCAGCAGGGAGCCTGCTTCCTCCTCTCTCTCTGCCTGCCTCTGCCTACTTGTGATCTCTCTCCCTCTCTCTTTGTCAAATAAATAAATAAAATATTTTAAAAAATAAAGTAACAAAAGATAAACAAAAACAGTATTTAGGCAACAGTAGTCTGGCAGCAGAGGAAAAAAGTGAAAATCTGTGCTAGGGTGATAGTTCAATAACTGGACAAAAACATCAGGAGACCCAGAGATACAGCAAAGGAATAATAACTAATTCCATTTAAATCTGAGCTCAAGGCTACCATCAGTATTGTTAAACAGTCTGATAAAACCTCAGAGGATCACTTGGCCCCCAGAGATTTATAGATGGCAATTAGAGAATGAACTAGTTAGTAATTCTGTAAGTAAATAGGCTTCACTTCACTACAGAGGATAATATAGCTACTAAGTGAAAATTATAGGCTAGTTTTCTTTTTTTTTTTAAGATTTTATTTATTTATTTGATAAAGAGAAACACAGCCAGAGAGGGAACACAAGCAGGGAGAGTGAGAGAGGGAGAAGCAGGCCTCCCGCCGAGCAGGGAGCCTGATGGGGGCTTGATCCCTGGTCTCCGGGATCATGACCTTAGCTGAAGGCAGTCGCTTAACCAACTGAGCCACCTAGGTGTCCCAGGCTAGTTTTCTTAAAGAAAATCTGACATAAATGCCATTCACATTTGGAAATACATTTCTAATCCAAGTATTTTAAAATCAAAAAATATTCAAGGTTATTATTCTAAGTAGCATCAGTGAAAAAACTATATATGATGACACAGAGATATTTTCATTTTTATTTGCTTCCCTCTGCATCCAGCAGTTTTTGAGAAACAGTTTTGAAACAGTGTAAATGTTGAAAATAAAATATAAAACGATGAAAACTACAAAAGGATAAAAGAATTTTTTAAAGAAAACTATATAAACAGAATGCAAATATAAACAAGTTGTCCTAAGTATATATCAACTGGAAATATAAACACACAAAAAAATAAAATTAATTCTAGTAAATCTGAACATAGTTCTTTAATGTGTGGTATATTCTAAATACATAATGAATTGCAAAAGAATACTAAACTTACTTAGGTTAATTGTTAATGGTGGTATCGGTTTAATAATTCTGAAAGCACCTTGTTAATATGGCAGGATAAAGCAAATGAGTTATTACATCGATATTGTTGGGAACCATAGTTCTCAACATGAGAGAGGGAAAATACAAAAATGAAATATAAAACTTTGGATTTTTCAAACTGTTGGGACTTTGAATTAGCAATATCAGAAATAACTTGCAATATGTATGTATGTATGTACATACACACACACAAAGTCTAGACACTTAGTTGTGCAATGAACAAAAGCTTGCTCAAAGAATAATGGGGAAATGTCAAAAAACAAAAAAATCCAGTTTGAGACCTCCCACTGGCAAAATGTGTGACTTCAAACATCAAAAGAACAATGACAGTAAATTATTTTAAATCATTTAATAAAAACAAAATTCAACCCACAGTATAACTTCCGCAAATTAAAAGAGGCCAAGTACGGCCAGTCCTTCTTTACAAAAGGAGGTCAGTAAACAAATTTAGCAGAAATAATTTAATCAGAAAATCACTGTACCCAAGCATTATAATAATTCTAGAGGGATCACCAATGGAAACTAAACCATTGGGTGAAAACTTGTTGAGGAATTTATTCCATTTCAAAGCATCACTTGACATACCAATATTTTTTGGTTAAAAGGGAAAGATGCTTTACAGAGGAGAGAGAGATCTGGTAGATACCGCCTTATCAAACAAAAGCAGTTTTCCTCATCAATCACAGGAAAAACAAATAATATGTGCAGCCTAATGTGGTACAATGGGACCTACATAACATCATGAAGAAACTACTAGGAAAATTCAGATTGTAGAATGTTCTAGAAACATATCCTCAAAAATGTGTCATAAAAGAAAAAAGTGAGAGTTATTATTCCAGATAAAAGAAGAACAGGACAGAGAGGTGATGTTGGCATCATGGCAGCATAAAACATCCCTCCCCCCACATACATTCAGTAATAAAAAATCAGCATCCATTCATAGACCAAAAAAATTACCAAAGAAATAAGAGCAAAAGTGAAGATATCAAATTTTCTGACTTCACATATACTACAAAGCTATAGTAACTAAAACAGTGTGGTACTGATATAAAAATAGACACAGACTAATAGACACAGACTGATAGAACAGAATCAAGAGCCTAGAAAGAAATCCAGGCATATATGTCCACTTAATATTAGACAATGTGGTAAAGAATACCTAATGGGGAAAAGACAGGCTCTTTAATAAATGGTGTTATAAAAACAAGATATCTATATGCAGAACAATGAAACTGGACCTCTGTCTAAAACCACTCATAAAAATTAACTTTAAATAGATAAAAATTTTAAACATAAGAACTGAAACCATAAAACTCCCAGCAGAAAACACTGAGAAAATGCTTCTTTATTTTTTTAAGATTATTATTTATTTGACAGAAGGACAGTAAGAGGGCAAAAACAAGCAGGGGGAGTAGGAGAGGAAGAAGCAGGCTTCCCACTGAGTGAGGACCCCAATGCAGGGCTCGATCCCAGGACCCTGGGATCATGACCTGAGCCCAAAGCAGACACTTAATGACTGAGACACGCAGGTGCCCTGAGAAAATGCTTCTGGACATTGGTCTCAGCAATTACTTTTTTTGGCTAAGACACAAGTAATGGAAGAAAATATCTGCAAATCATATATATCTGATAAGGGTTAATATCCAAAATATTTAAAGAACTCATACAACCCCAGTAGTAAAAAAAAAAAAAAAAAACCACAATAGAGAGAGAACTAAATAGACATTTTCCCAAAGAGGACATAAAATGGCCACAGGTACATGAAAAAGATGCTTAAAATCACAATCATCAGGGGTGCCTGGGTGGCTCAGGTTAAAGCCTCTGCCTTCAGCTCAGGTCATGATCTCAGGGTCCTGGAATTGAGGCCTGTGTCGAGCTCTCTATTCAGCAAGGAGCCTACTTCTTCCTCTCTCTCTCTGCCTGACTCTGCCTACTTGTGATCTCTCTCTCAAATAAAGAAATAAAGTCTTTTTAAAAAATCACAATTATCAGGAAAATGCAGATCAAACCACGACAAGGTACCATTTCACATCTGTTAGAATAGCTGTCATCAAAAAGACAAGAGGGGATGCCTGGTTGGCTCAGTTGGTTAAATGACTGCCTTCAGCTCAGATCAGGATCCTGGAGTCCCAGGATCAAGTCCTGCATTGGGCTCCCTGCTGGGCGGGGAGTTTGCCTCACCCTCTGACTCTCCCCCTTCTCTCACTCTCTCTCCCTGAAATAAATAAATTAATTTTTTTAAAAAAAGAAAAAGACAAGAGATAACAAATGCTGGGGAGGGTATGGAACAAAGGAAACACTTTCACACCATTGGTGGGAATGGAAATTGGTTCAGCCACTGTGGGAAACACTATGGAGGTTCATCAAACAATTAAAAATAGGGATGTCTGGGTGGCTCAGTCAGTTAAGTGTCCAACTCTCGATTTTGGCTCAGGTCATGATCTCAGGGTCCTGAGATCAAGCCGCACATCAGACTCATGCTCAGTGGTGAATCTGCTTGAGATTCTTTCCCTGTGCCCTCCCACCTCCCCTTTCCCCCGCTAAAAATAAATAAATAAATCTTTTTTAAAAAATTAAAAATAGACTACTATATAATCCCGTAATATCCCTTTCTGGATATATCTTCAAAGGAAATGAAAATAAGATCTCAAAAAGGTATCTGTACTCCCATGTTCATTACATCATTATTCACAAGAGCCAAGATATGTAAACAAACTGCCTGTCAGTGAATGAATGTATAAAGAATATGTGGTCATACACACACACACACACACACACACACACACACACACACACACACACACCATGGAATCTTATTCAGCCATGAGAAAGAAGGAAATCTTTTCATTTGTGATGACATGGATGGACCTGGAGGGCATGATGCTAAGTGAAATATGTCAGACAAATACTATATGGTTTCACTTATATGTGGAATCTAAGAAAGCTGAACTCATAGAAACAGAGTGTAGAGTGATGGTTACCAGGAGCTAGAGGGGAAGTGGAAGGAGATGGAGAAGTGTCAGTCAAATGGTACAAACTTCCAGTTAGAAGATGGGTAAGGTCTGGGGATCTCATGTACAGCATGGTAATTACAGTTAATAATACTGTAGTATATACTTGAAAGTTGCTAAGTGAGTAAATCTTAAGTGCTCTTACCACAAAAAAGAAATGGCAATTATGTGACATGATAGAAGTGTTAGCTAATGTTACGATGGTAACAATTTTGTAATATATTAGTTTATAAAATCAACACTTTTGTACAATTTACACTTACATAATGTTATCTGTCAATTATATCTCAATAACTGGGAGAAAAAAGTTTGCATGTGAAAATTAATTAGCTAACATATGATTAAATCTATTTAGCTGTATATATCATGTGACATCTGAATGCTTTATTTTTTTTAGGTTTTAGTTTAAATCCTGGTTAGTTAACATAGAGCATATTATTAGTTTCCAGTGTACAGTTTAGTGATTTGACACTTATATACAAGTGCTCATCAGAACACATGTTCTCCTTCATCCCGATCAACTATTTAACCCATTCCTATCCACCTCCCCTCTGGCACCCATCAGTTTGTTCTTTATAGTTAAGAGTCTATTTCTTGGTTTCCTGCTCTTTTTTTTTTTTACCCCTATGATCATTTGTTTTGTTTCTTAAATTCCATATATGAATGAAATCATATGGTATTTGTCTTTCTCTGACTGACTTATTTTGCTTACCATAATACTCTAACTCCAATCATGTCATTACAAATGGCAAGATTTCATTCTTTTTTATGGCTGAGTAATATTCTATAATATACATATACCACATCTTCTTTATCCATTCATCAGTTGATGGACATTTGAGCCCTTTCCATAATTGGCCACAGTTGATAATGCTACTATAAACATCAGGGTGTATGTATCCCTTCAAATTAGAATGCTTTAGACAGCAACCAGAGGTCGTATTAGGCTGGAACACTTAGTACTATTCTAAAATTAGTCCGTAATTTATGATAGAGTAGTTGTTAAATGAATACTGGCTATATAATCCTGCCAAGAGTAACTTGCCTTTATCAGAATTTAACTTCCATTTTTATACATAATGATGCTAAATCTTATTTGGAACTTGAGTAAATGTGTTATCTGTATGCACAGTTATATTACTATTGACATCTTTTTAAAAAAATGTTTTGAACTTTTTAATAATAAGGCCAAAAGAACTTAGATCCAAGTCATGTGTGCTCTAACATTACTGTCAGAAATGTCTTTCTAAGTTTTTCAATAGCATCAGGATAAATATAAGCCACTTACCTCTTCAAGATTTAGCTGTGATCTACACCATTAGGCTTATCTGTGTCATTCTCTCATGTGTGTTCTTTATTAGCCATTAGATAATTTCAGCAGTTTCTAAACTGCAACATGCAATTGCTTGCTCTCCAGCTTGCTAAAGGCTATTTTCTCTATCCAAATGACTATTTCCCTTTCGTTCTTCATGAAGATATTTTCTAGCCTTCTGGTCAACTATTACTTCTCCCAGAAAGCCATCCCTGACTGTTGTTTATTATCAATACTCCTCTTCTGCCCATAACAGATACTCTGAGCCCACTTCTTTTACAGTTATTAATCTCAACTGCTACAATTGACTTACTTATCTAGAAGCTCAAAATTAGAGGCTGTTTCATATTGATGCCAAACATAATATGGGCCCTGGATCTTCATAGGTACTCAATAATAATATTTGCTTGACTGAATTAACAAAATGTCAATAATTTACTGTAACTCAAACAAAATTAATTTAATTTTTTAGAAGTGTACTAATTGATTTGCTATGCAGGGTATATAGCAATAGTGAAAGACATTTATTGATATTAATTGGGAAAAGAAAAGAAAGAAATTTATCTGGAAAACACTCCATCAACAAGAACATAATTTAAAAAGTATTTACTCTTCTTGAACTTATCTTAAATTGATGCAGAACCAATTATTTGCTTTCATCAGTACTACCTTGCAATTGATCAAGAAGCACAACAGCTATATGATGCTGGGCTTGAATTAGTTCAAGATGCAAATCCATCATGAAAGTATTTGGTGTGACTGGTTTGCAAATGTCTCCATCTATATCCTGGGTGTACTTTGGTAGGATTGAAGTAAAAATAAAAAAAAATACAGTTATCAAAACATATTAAAAATAACTCTGTCTTATTATCACTCAAGTTACCATTTTACTCTAAGCCATTAAATTCTGCTCACTTCTCAACTCTTTGCAATCTGGTTCATATATTAATAAACTTGTTTTTCAAGTTCTTCAAGTTCACCAGTGGCCTCTTCAATAACAAATTTAAAGACTCCTCACTCTCCTTGATTTCTTCTGGGAAGAAGGGAATAGATTTCTGGCCTGTGAGAGCAAAGCCACCACAATCATGCTTTACTCGCCTACTTATAGAGCTAGCCCTCTTCCTAGCTAACATGGACTTCAGTCTCATGTAAGAGTTTCCCATTTACCTTGGCATAGCAATGGTCAATCACTAATGATCCATTTGGCAAAGTAGTTAACATGCAATTCAAATTTATTCCATCAATTGCTTTGCCGAGAAGTTCATAAGCCAAAAATAACTGTTCCACAGGCTTCTTCTAAAGTAATTTTATAAACAAAACAAAATAACACTTAAGGGAAAATCATATACATTTTCAAACTTCTTTCAATAATAATTCAAACCAAGTAAGAAATCGAAGTAGTCTATTTAATATCAGCAATGCTATATTTTACTAAGGGTATTTGTCTTTGTTTAATGTAGAATACTACTGATGAAAGTGAAATAATAAATACAATTCATCACTTTTCCAAATATAAATTAGGCTTTTCATAGACATGTATATATCTTCCTTTTATGGTTTTCAAAATTCTGACTATACCAAATTTCTATGTAATTTTTTAATATAACACATAATTTTCATTTTCACACACTTCATTTTGAAAGTTAATTTTTTTCTAGATCTCAGAGCTTGAAATTTAGATGTAGAGGAGATCAAATCCAGTGGTGTATATCATGATTTTCAAAAACTAAATACCTTTTCATTCTAATTATTCTCACAGACAGACAAATACAGAGAATACTATAAAGAGCATCCAGCTCTGTTCAAACTTTCAAACTTTCCTTATTTCTCCATAAAACTTTTAGGAAATAAAGCAAACACACACATGCAGATAACTGAAACCCTCTATAGAACTGTCCACATGACAATCCTTTTCTCTGCTCCTAAAGGGAGCCACTGTGCTTTGATTTTTTCCATTCTTTCGTGTTTCTAAAATTTTCACTACATGTGTATGTATCCATTAACCATATGTAATATTACTTGCATACTTTTTAATTCTGTCAGAAAATTTTGCAGTTCACTTTCAAACGTATGTTGCTGCAATTTTTTCATGCTGGTGTATGTAACTCAATGTGTCAGAGTTTGGTTAGCAACACAGAACAATTCAAGATACTTTTAAGCAGAAAGGATTTGACAGAGTTAGAGGTGTCTTTCTCAGTTGGAAGGCCTGGGGGAAGGCCAAGAAAGCTGCCAGTGACAATACGGCTGCACGCACAAGCCTCTACTAATCTAAGAACCAAGGAGGCGGCTGACAACATCACCAAGTATCTGCCACACCAAGTCAGGTGAATTCAAGAGCTTGCTCAGCACAGCTGATAAATGAACTTCTTCCATCGGTCACTGCCAAATAAGAACCCTATCTTTCCTTCATTATAAACTCCTGCAAATGCCCCTCTATGGAAGATTAAACTAGAACTACATGGAAACTCTCCTATAACAAGAAGGTGACTAAAGAAGAGAAGGACAATGATGCCAAGCTGACTCTAGTTCAAGCCCACACTAATCCATTCATCCTCACAGCCACAATGAGTGATGCAATGCTGAGGAATATGTCACAATATATTTATCCACTCTTCTGCCAATGGGCATTTAGATTGTTATTCCTAAAAATGTGTAATCCGTTGTACTAATCTATGGATCAAGACAAAGTTGGTATTTGCTTCACAGTCCTCATGCCTTTTTTTCTGCTTTCTTTCTCAGATGACTCTCTAAGACCTCTAGGACATGTTGAACAGAAGAATGACAGATACCCTGTGTTGTTACCTCAGTATAAAGGGAATCCTTTTAATCTTTTACTATAGGTATAAAATTCATTACAGGTCTTTGAATGATACACTTTATGGGATATAGAAGTTCTCCTCTATTCCTAACTTAAGGGTTATTTTTTAAAGATGGCTGTTGAGGGTGCCTGGGTGGCTCAGTTGGTTAAGTGTCTGCCTTTGGTTCAGGTTGTGATCCCAGGGTCCTGGGGTCGAGTCCCATGTCAGGCTCTAGGCTCAGCAGAGAGTCAGCTCCTCTCTGACCCTCCCCCCTCTCGTGCTCTCTTTCTCTGAAACAAATAAAATCTTTAAAAAAAATAAAATAAAATAAAGATGGTTGTTGAATTTGTTGCATCTTTTTATCTAGTGAGGTAGTTATATTTCTTCCTTTCATTTGCTGGTGTGCCATATTACATTATATTTTCTAATGTTAAGTCACCCTTGAGTTCCTGGATTTGATTACACACATCCATTCAAAGATATATAGATATATATCTCCATTCAAGAATCACAGGCTCAAGGAGGTTCTCATGCAACTCAAGTATTGTAAATTCAAACAACAGACCTACATAAAGGCAGGTTCATGATTATAAATCATTAGGAAGACTTTCTCCCACCTGCCCACCTCCAGTACCCATGTGGAGATACCTCCCCACACGAATAGGCAGATTGGTTTTTTCTGGTCTCGCTTCTCTGGAACATGGACTTTGGGAGGTCGTAATTTTAATGTGTAAGTCTTAGTTCCAAACCCCCATCTTTCATGTGCCCAAGCTTTATATCTTGTCACTGGATGACTGAGCTTTTTTGTGACTGAGTCCATCAGCCAACTGCAGCGTCTACTCATAAAATGACCATTCTAGTTTCCAATTCCCCTTTCTATTTTGGCTCCTGGAATTTATCTGACTTTCTTGTGAGCTCCACAACATGCTTGAGGATATTTGTTCAATCCTGTCCAAAATTTCTAGGTGCTTTGTAGCAACAGGGTTTTTAGCTCATGCAGTGTGCCCTTTTGCCAGAAACCAGAAACAGAAGTCTTTAAGGATGCCTTTAACACTAAAGGATTTCAAAGACCTTCCCCCCCACACACATACCTACATTATATCATTAACGTCATCACCATCACTGTCACCTCTGTAATCTTTGTCATTACCATACCTAACAATTAAACTATGTTCCAGATACTAGGCTAAATACTTTACATGGACTAATTTTTTAACTGCACTATCCTGAGGCAGATACCTATTAATTGCTCTATTTTTATAATCCATTTACTGGAAGAACTAGCTACCATGTATTCAGTAAAATTTTTAAATAAGCTTTGAATCTGATTACAATAAACACCTCATTTTTTTAAATAGTTGCATGTATACATGCAAGATATATGATTTATCCCATCTTCAATAGGGGAGCATATGGATTTTGGATTCTCCTTACAATAAATTCTCACTCCTCTTCTCCACTTCAGTCCCCTCCAGATGGATCTGAGACCCTAAGCTAGGATTCAGTGCTCTACATAAAACATAAGAGAAAAACTGAGTAGCTACCATGTGCTAGGTACTGGTTTCAGCAACATTACCAATACCTCATTTAGATTATATAATACCAGTAGAATAAGTTCTATTGTTATAGATGAGAACACTTACATCCAAACAGATGAAATAATTCATTCAAGATCACATAGTCAATATTAGAGTCAAGATTCAACTCTGAGTCTTCCAAAACCAGCAGTTGAGCCCTTGGGTCACATCAACAAACAACCTGTACTACATCTACCATATGCCACAATACAGTTGGGCAGGCTGCCTATCACACAATGTTAGGGGACGTCATTCATGCTGTTATCCTCATAGACTTATATATTTATTTTGGCAATTTCCCAGCAGATAGCAATAAATCATATCAAGGAAAGAGTACATTTTTCTAATTTAAATACGAGTAGCAATAGTTCATAAGCAGTTTTTGGCTTCTTCATTTGAGAAAACTGCCACCTTTTATGAAACTCATTTTATTTGATGGCTTTAATTGCCAGAAATTTTCCACCTGAAGCCAAAATCTAGCACTTGTAACTTCTACTACTATTCTTATTCCTGTCCTATGAAGGCTCAGAGAATAAGTGCTGACCCACTAAGCCAGTGATTCTGAAATTCTAGTTTCCTTAAGAATCTACCTGGGGAGGGTGCCTGGGTGGCTCAGTGGGTTAAAGCCTCTGCCTTCAGCTCAGGTCATGATCTCAGGGTCCTGGGATCAAGGCCCACATTGGGCTCTTTGCTCAGCAGGGAGCCTGCTTCCTCCTCTCTGTCTGCCTGCCTCTCTGCCTACTTGTGATCTCTCTCTCTCTCTCTCTCTCTCTCTGTCAAATAAATAAATAAAATATTTAATAATAATAATAATAATCTACCTGGGGAGGGTGCCTGGGTGTTTCAGTCAGTTAAGCATCTGCCTATCCGCCATGGGCTTAGGTCATGATCCTGGGGTCTTGGGATTGAGCCCCACACAGGGAACCTCCTTTTCCCTCTGTCATTCCCCTCGCTTATTCTCTCTCTCTCTCTCATTCTCTCTCTCAAATAAATAAATAAATAAATAAGCTTTAAAAAAATCTACTTGGGGAATTTCTAAGAGGAAAATACCAGAATTATAAATTTTTAAGACCCCACAACTCAAATTTTGATCCAATATGCCTAAAGTGGGAAATAAGATGCTGTATATAGCACTATAAGTGGTCCTTGGAAAAACCACTGGCTAACAGCAATTATGCTTCCTCAATCTCTTGTGAATTTCAAACACCCTGTTCCCAATTCAATATTTCTCAACACGAGCTCTCTTAAGATACAATACTACATAAAGACTCAAAATTGCATTACCTAAAACCTATAATTAGAAGAAAGTAAATTCAGAATGACCCCCCAGTCCTTCAGTATATTCATGGTATTTGACTGGTACCCAGTTATAGGACTTGCATATTTTATGCATTAGGAAAAATATTTTTTGCACAAATATCCTGAAGACACTTTTTTTTAATCAAAAGGCAACATAGCATAGTAACTAAATGTCTGGACATCGAAGGCAACATACCTAATCAAATCCACTTACTATGCAACCTTGAGTAGGTCAGATGTAATAGCAAAAATTATCACTATGACTACCACAAATCAAATCAACTGCAGTGAATCTAACAAACACAACACAAGAGATAAAAAGCAAGCTTCAGAAGAATACACACACTATGACACCATAAATTTAAAAGCACTACTCCCTACTTCCTGGGAATTCACACATATGTAATAAAAGTATGCCTGGAATTTATAATTATTATATTTAGAATACCAGTTATTGCTAGGCAGGAGGAAAGGTGATATGATCAAAGGGTTAATGGAGGAGTTTCAACTGTACTAATAATGTATTGTTTCTTAAAGGGATATGGGCCTTCCTTATAACATTATAATTTATAACATATTTTAAATTGATTTTTCAGAGAAAATACAGCAGTTCTGAGTATTAACATTTAGCAACAGGAAAAGTGCTGATGAAATAATGTTAGGAAAAAACATCAGAATGTTACTATGCTAAAAATATTAAAAAAGACTAGAATATAAATAAATACTTCAGTCTCCGTAGTGAAATTTCAGATTTTGACCTTTTTATACCTCAAAATGTTCTCTAATGTTAATACAACTTCTGTAATTTAAAATTATAGTTTTTTAATTAGGCAGGCAAACAAATATATAAATCACTGGCTCTTCTCTAAAAAAGTATTTTTCAACAGTAGCCCATGAGCACTAGTGTCCTAAGTAAGCTATTCCACAGTGGGTGAGATGGGTTTTATTTTCAAGTAATGGAATACATGTTATTCCATAACTTCTTGAAAAACCATAATGCTCATAAGCAAATGAATGCCTCTGAGAAGTCTTATAGTAAAGAACCTGTTGTGTTTAATCCAAAGTTACCCAAAGTTACTTGATTCTCCCAGAATTAGCATCACATTGGATTGACTTGACAATAAATAAAAGAATGTTTATGACATATATGACATGGTTCCCTAGATTCCCATTCAGATCTATAGAACAACACAATCTTTGATGGACAGAAATAATTCAAATATTGTAAGAAAAACATAATCAAAGAGAAATAGCTATTTATCTCCCTTATCCCCTTTCTTCTCTTAAGATAACAATCACTAAGAACTTGCCCAATGCCAGGGACTGTTCTAAGTGTATACTCAACAGATAATAACCCATTGAATCTGTCAGAGGAATATGTTGAGCAGGACCTCTCTGCTTTGAGTCTATGAATCACAACACATTCAAAATACCAATGGTAAAGTAACTACAAATCCTTTTAAGATAATTTACCAGGTTATTTTTAATGCTGATTGGGATTTTTTTTTCCTACAGTAAAAGCAAAAAGTAGAAAATGTCCACTATAGTTTTCAATGTATGTAGAAACTATAAATTCTCAAATATTAAATATTCAAAATTATTTCTATAATTAACCGTTACTACTTACAAATTTAATATTGTTTGAAAATGTAAATTTTTTTACAATATATAGTTAAGGGTTTTTTTTTAAGTTTTTAACTATATTTTCTAAAATATTTTTGCAGGATGCTTGGGTGGTTCATCCAGTTAAGATCTACCTTCAGGTCAGGTCATGATCCTGGGGTCCTGGGATCAAACCCTGCATCAGGCTCCCTGCTGTGCAGGGAATCTGCTTCTCACTCTGCCTGCCACTCCCCGTGTTGTATGCTCTCTCTCTCTCTCTCTCTCTCTCTCTCTGTCTCTCTTTCTCTCTCTCTGACAAGTAAGTAAATAAAAATCTTTAAAAAAATAATTAAAATATTTTTGCAATACCTTTAATATTGGAAGAATTTCTAGGTTCCCTCTTGAAATCCCAAGGAATTCATCAGTTTCTTTCCTTAAAGGTATCTCTGTGGGGGGAGAGGGAGAGGAAAAGAAGGAAGGAAGGAAAGGAAGACAAAGAAAGGGAAGAGGAGAAGAAAGAGAAGAAAAAAAGGGTTAAAATAGGAAGAAGAGGAGTGAGAGAGAGAGAAGAAACAAAGGAAAAGAAGGACCAGAGAAAAGAAAAGGAGAAAGGAAAAAATGTAAACACAGCAGTGAATCATAATCCTAAAAAATGTTATGCCAAATTCTTTAATTTTTGATCACTTTTTGTTTACTTAATGATTTTAGAAATGATTCAACACTTAGAAGTTGATAGAGTACAAAATTATTTTTTCCATATAATTACATTTTGTCTTTATATAAATTAATTTAAAAGCATCTTGCTGTACAACAAACAAAATTTAAAATCTTGATTATTAACAAGGTAATATTATGGTATAGTAATATACTTAAAGACTTGTCTTTAAAGTTCATTGAAAAACTCACAAAACAGTACAAAAGCCTTATGAATTTGGACAAATATCAAAGAAGTCTGGTTTGAGTGAAAGGAATATAAATTATAACTATATGGCAATGCTAGTTCCCTATTTTAAAATACATTCAATAATTTAAACTAAATAATTCATTATTTAGGGTGCCTGGGTGGCTCAGTCGTCAAGTATCTGCCTTTGGCTCAGGTCATGGTCCCAGGGTCGTGGGATCCAGCCCCACATCACGCTCCCTGCTCGGTGGGAAGCCTGCTTCTCCCTTTCCCACTCCACCTGCTTGTGTTCCCTCTCTTGCTGTGTCTTTCTCTCTGTCAAATGAATAAATAAAATCTTTTTTAAAAAATAAATAATCCATTATTTAATAAATAGTCCAATAAACATTTTGAGTCAGATTTCCATAATTAATATATAAGAATGACTTGCACTTTGTGTTTTATGTACCAATAAGATGATGGTAATAATGTTGGAAAAGCTATAAGAATTTATATATCTACATGGGGATAACACTTCAATACATAAACTTAGATTTTTCTCTTTATAAATGGATCATGCTCCAATATCGATCAGTTCTTTAGAAATGAAACACTTTAACAAAGAATGAACAAATTGTATTTAGTTAATTTACAATTAAACAGAGCACAAAATACAATAAAACAATAGTCTCCCAAAAGTAATTAGTAAACAAAACAAAACTGAACAAGAAATAGACTTAAAAAAAATCATTGGGCATTTTGCTTTCAATAACAGTAACCTTGAAAAATTCTGACTAGAGACCACTAGAAAAGCTGGAAAAATTTCTTTTCTTCATCTTAAAGCAAAGTTGTTCATGAAAATATAAATATAGAGCCAGGATCTTGAGAAAAGAGTACCACTTGGATCCTGGAAAGAGAGCCCAGGGAATAAAAAATGGCATTGGGGGGTGCCTGGGTGGCTCAGTTGGTTAAGCGACTGCCTTCGGCTCAGGTCATGATCCCGGAGATCCGAGATCGAGTCCCACATTGGGCTCCCTGCTCGGTGGGAAGCCTGCTTCTCCCTCTCTCACTCCCCCTGCTTGTGTTCCCTCTCTCACTATGTTTCTCTCTGTCAAATAAATAAAATCTTTAAAAAAAAAATGGCATTAGGGCTACCTTCCCAACTGAGGACTTTTGTCAATTCTAAAATGGAAAGCTGAGAAGCTGAGTGATGCTTCTGACAGCCCTGAGAAATAAAGCACCAGAGATTAAGATCCAGGGCCACCAAGAGGGAGAAACCAGAAGGGGCTGCATCCTAGGAGTTAGGGTAAATGGAAAATAACTCAACAAAAGAGCATCTCAGCTTCAAATTATTTTAATCTCTCAAATTGGACTAATGGGATCCTGGAGTAATAGTATCTTCATGCATTTAATAAAAACAAGCATAAATCTTCTCTGGAAGAACATTAATCTCATCTAAGGCTTCAAATTATTTCTATAATATATTCAGCAAATATAATGTCTACCGCACAAAAATAGCCAGAGTAACCAAATAGATGATGAAGTAGTTCTTCACTTAAGAACTCAATATAAGGGTGCCTGGGTGGCTCAGTGGTTTGAAGCCTCTGCCTTCAGCTCGGGTCATAATCTCAGGGTTCTGGGATCGAGGCCTGCATTGGGCTCTCTGCTCAGCAAGGAGCCTGCTTCCTCCTCTCTGCCTGCCTCTGTGCCTACTTGTGATCTCTCTCTCTCTGTCAAATAAATAAATAAAATCTTTAAAAAAAAAAAGATTGGCAAAACATTCATAATATTGGCACTGCATAATAGGTACATGGTAACTTATTTCATCTCCATTTGAAATTCTGCAAAATAAAAATTCTTAAAAAGGAAAAGACATTTTAAGATAGGACATTTCAAAAAAATAGAACCTCAGACCATTGAATGTATTAGATAGCCACAGACCTCTAACCAGGAGTTCCCAAATTTTGATGTGTATGAAAATCACCAGATAAACTAATAAAGACTAGAAAGGCCCAGGCTAGATGAAGTAGGATAGGATCTAGGCCTCTGTATTTTTATTAAGTTCCCAAGTGATACTGATACCAATCAAAATTTGAGAACCGTGGCTCTAAAATTCCATCTGCTAAGCCACACTCAACTTAGAACAGCAGAGCCAGATTAATGAATCTCTGGGAAAACAAGTACTACGACAATTACTTTACTACTAAGTCCTTCAAATGTCATACACACTATGTAAGAGGGATGAAATAGGAAAGGAAACACCCACTAACCACACCCCCACCTTACTCCCTACATACAGGTTACTTTTTAAAATAGATGGTTCAGGGGTTCAACCAACACTGAAGAAAGAAGGTCAGAGCATAAGGCTGTCCTCTGAAGGAAGGAACCTTCTAGAAGGAAAAGAATGCTGGCAAAAAGGGATTGAGGCAGAGAGAGTAAGGAATGAGTGGGGAATGAGAACAAAAAAGAGAAAAATAAGAGTAAAGGGGAAAAAGAAGAGAAATAAAATAAGTGAAGACAACAAATTTTAAGAGGAGGGAATCAGAAGATAGGAGAAAATTAAAAAGACATAAAATGTAAAACACTGAGCCATTCAACAGACATTTATTTAAGTTCCCAGTCTGTGTGGGGCAGTGTGGTGGGTACCAAAAATATAATGGCAACCAAAACATGATCTCTCTCTTCAAGCAGCATGCACTCCATAGGGAAATGGCAGAGGAGGAAAGGCAATAAAATGGAAAGAGTAAAAAGAAAGAATGGAGAAGAAGAGAGATGAACGTAGTAATGAGTAATGGAGAAGGGGAATACATGATGAGGGGAAGAAAAAAGACACTTAAATGTCACAGAACCATGGAGCATATAACCTCTTTTTAACATTCCCTTGGTTAAACCTCTATTGTTTCTAACCCTGGTTATAAATCACCAAGGAAGTGCAGTACTGAAATGCCTAGTTTCTATTAACAGTAGTTATTCTGTATTCCAAATTATAGTTAAACACTCATACGTGTATCTGTATATTAATAACTTCATATTTTTTCATTCGTTATATTACCTGGAAATTTTTTAAATTTTCTTTGCGGGTTTCCTAATAACTCTAGTATTTCACTTAATCGCAACGTGACCTCTGCTACCACCACGATGTCAATGTCTTCCGTTTTATAGCAGTGAATTACTTCATTTATCTGCCACAGAAGATAAACCCACTGAAAAGAGAAAATCAATTAAAAGTTTATTACATTGTAGAGTAATTTTTTTAAACTTAGGATTTCCTTGAAGTCATCATCTTCTAAACATATAAAAATGTTAAGCAGGTAAAAACCCCCTTGTTAGTACATCTTAATTATAAACATCAATGATTGTAATCAATCTGTTTATATAAATTCATAAAGAAGATTCACTTAAGCTTATTTATAGCCATAATGGAAAATTTATCATCTTTTTTTTAACATATCGGTACAAATTATCAGTATCCTCAGAGTTCCCATTCTCCCTTCACAAAGCAGCTGTTAGGATCACTATCAAAGTCCCCCCAAACAGCGAAGAGTAAGCAGGTGTTTCAGGCTCCATGCTAGGTGCCTTCAAAGCTGCCTTTCATGCCTATATCCCCAAAGTTTAGCACATAAAATTAACCAGCACACTTTGGGAACTAAAATGAGGAAACAGCATTACTTTTTCATAGTACATGGTAAAACCAAGCCCATGTACCCCACATACAACACATCAAATACGTTATTGTTAAAAAAATGTTTCCTCCTATGTTCCCAGGTTATAACACGCACCATCTCAACTTTCTCCTTTCTAAAAAAGAGGTCTTTGAAATAGTCTAAGGATATTATTGTAGGAAAAAACCCTAAAGTTCTTTATTTATTTGTATTTTCAATTATTAATCTTCTTAATGAACTTATCCAAGTTCATGTAACTTTAAACACACTATATTTATTCTTTACTTAAACACCTGAAATACTCCCCAAAACCAAATACTTAGAGAAAGGCTTAGTCAGCACCACATTTAAAGAATGGTAGTTATGCAGGTGGATAAATACGGAAAATTTAGATTTGAAATGTGTATCACAACTTAAAGCAAGTAAAAGGAAACAAAAAGGAATACTTTATTAGTACTGATTTTCTGGATGAATTTTGCATAGTCATTTCTGGGCATATTGATTCTCTGAATTCCTAATTTGCACTTCTGCCATAGGAACATTATCATGTCCACAATAATTTCTTTATCAGGCTGAACATTCTGAAAACAAAAATAGTAAAGTAAATTGGTAAGAATAATAAGATACACTTATAGATACAGTTATACATCATTTAATGTGTGCCAGGGAACATTCTCAGAGTTGTATATATCTATGGACTGGATGTTTGTGTCTATCCAAAATTCCTATATTGAAATTCTAACTCCCAGTGTGATACTATTTGGAGGTGGGGCCTCCCACCTTGAGGTAAAGGTGAAGCCCTCAAGAGGGAAAATACTACCCGTATAAGCGGGACCCCAGAGGCTGTCACTCTCTGCCAAGCAAGGACACAATACAGATAGCCATCTGTGGGGAACCTGGGTGGCTCAGTGGGTTAAAGCCTCTGCCTTCAGCTCAGGTCATGATCTCAGTTCCCAGGGTCCTGGGATCGAGGCCCGCATCCTGCTCTCTGCTCAGCAGGGAGCCCGCTTCCTCCTCTCTCTCTCTGCCTGCCTCTGCTTACTTGTGATCTCTCTCTCTCTCTGTGCCAAATAAATAAATAAAATCTTAAAAAAAAAAAAAAAAGGATAGCGATCTATGAACCAGGAGGTGGACCTTCACCAGGCCTCAAATCTGCTGGTGTCTTGATCTCAGATTTCTCAGCCTCCAGAACTGTGAGACGTGTCCCATGTTTAAGCCACCCTGCCTATGGTATTTTGGTTATGGTAGCCAAAACAGATGAAGACTTATACCAATTTATTTAATCTTTATGACAACCCTATGAAATGACTACTATTACTATCATCCCCACTTTCCAGAAGAGCAAACTGAAGCACAAGATTAAGTGGTTTTTGGAGAGGGTCAAGATGGCGGAAGGCCAGGTGACCGCATTTCAGGGAGTTCCCTGAAGAGAGCTGAATTCCAACAAAAAAACCACTACAAGACCACCGTGAACACCCATGAAACCAGCCTGAAATGTGATATTTCCCACTTCTGGACCGCCACGAGAGACAAAGAACATCGGCAAAAAGGTAGAAACACATAAGAGGGTCTGG